>SSSI01006329.1:0-34652 GCA_004796505.1 Oryzaephilus surinamensis
TTTTGTTCCATTTTTTTTTTTAATTTAGACGTATTGATGGAAATGGAAGTAATGATGAGTTTCCTATTGTAATTGAACAAATCGTAATTAATAGGGCAAATAATTTTGGTAAAGATTATACCGAAGACAACCTTATTTCTATTTTAAAAGTTTTCTCTTTTCAGGATTGTTTAAAGGCCAGTACAAACGAAGTGTGTTTAAAACTACAGCAAATGGAAAATTACTCTCCGATATTAAAATGGGTGCAACCAATAAAGTTAAATTTACACTATTTTAATAAACGCATTAAATTTGTCTTACATTTTGTTAATTTGAATAAATTTAATAAACTTGCATATATGTATACGTTTAGCCATAATTGACTACCTGCTATTGCGTGGTTTATAGATGAAGTGAACTTAAATTTAAATTTAGCGGTAAAAAATTAGAAAATAAAAACTATAAATTATTAAACTTTAGCTTAGCCAAAGAAATATACATACATATTTACATATAGGTACGAGTTGTACATACATACAGTGTGTCCCCTGATAGGTGATATGACTTTGACTTGTAAATGATCAAAAAATTTTGGTAATTATTAGAAATTCATCTTCTGGGATTAAGTCCTGCTGGTAACTGGTAGCTGAGTGGTAGCAATTAATTTATAACATACTTTTATTTAAAAAAAATCACATACACTTTGGTAAATTCAAAGAAACTAATTTTAACATAGAGAAAATTAGTAAAATTATTAAATTACCATTTTTGCAAAATAAAGCAGTTATCCAGAAAAGTACACACTTCTTTCCCTTTCTTTACTCGTTTGTGCTCCGGAAGTTCCAGAACCAAAATATATTGTCATTTGTCATTTTACTGTCAACAATTGACGTAACTTATTATTTTCTAAATAACCTTGACTAAATTTCATTTTTGTTATCTTTTGATTTAAAATAATTGTGTTCATTTTTATGTAAAAATAATTTAATCATTTAATATAATTTATTTTTAATTAATAAAAAAGATGCCTAGAGGCGAACGTCTATCATCATATTCGAAAATTCCTTCAGTATCAAGTGCAGGCCTACAATCGACTAATTCAGGTTGGTTAAAAAAAACTACATTTCTGTCCACAATAAATATCATTTACATCGGTATTTAGATGAGGATGAGGAGAGTGAATTGAAAAATTCAACACTAATTTACAAGGAAAGACGTCGTGAAGCTCACACGCAAGCAGAACAAAAACGTAGAGATGCTATTAAAAAGGGCTACGATACTCTACAAGAACTAGTCCCAACGTGCCAACAAACCGATGTGTCTGGTTATAAACTAAGCAAAGCAACTGTCCTACAACGCTCCATCGAATACATACAATATTTGCAAGCAAAAAAGAAAAAACAGGAAGAAGAACGTAATGCTTTACGTAAAGAAGTTGTTGCCTTACGTATTATGCAAACAAATTATGAACAAATCGTTAAAGCTCAACAATCCCAACCTGGTCATACTGAGACCAGAGTTTCAGATGAAGTCAAATTCACTGTGGTAAGAAAAATTCAATAAAAATATGTACTTCATTTTTCTTCTTTTTAATGGCTACATATTTTAGTTCCAAGCAATTATGGATCAATTATTTTTAACGTTTAGCAGCGTTTCTGTTAGTAATTTTTCCGAATTGTCTGCTGCTGTATTTAGTTGGTTGGAAGAGTATTGTAAGCCTCAAACCTTAAAAGACACTGTTTTCCAAGTTTTGCGAAGACACAATGCCCATATGAGGGGCTAAATGTAAGCAGTAAAACTTGTGTACAAATTGTTTTATATTTTTCATAGTCTATAAATGATGTTCAGATAATAATAAATACAAACAATTTCTTTTTAAATTACAAGTTTTTTTATTTATTAAAATATGAATGTATATTATCAAATATAAAATTGTAACACGTATTTTGTTGTGAAAAAACGTTCTATATAATCGGATATTCATTAGAAATATTTGTTATATTTAACAAGGAGCAACTAATATTATTTCTGGTATCACACAAAATGCTTTTAACCATATCAGTAAAGAACATTGTATGATGTGGTTTTTCGCTGTAACGTTCGTAATGATCTAAGAAATCTTGTAATTTTAATGTCAAGCTATCGTAATTCTTCTTCACAATATCCAATATTTGTTCTTCTGATGGCGTTGACAAATTTGCAGACGCTAACCATTGTTCAATTTTCGGATTAAAATGCTTTATTATGGCCCTAACATTAAAAAGAGCATTATTTAATTTTAGAGCATCTTCTTTAAAATCGCCATCACCCATAGAATATCGTAAACCTAAAATAATTTCCAATTCACTCACATTTAATTATATATTTTTTTTCAAAAATTTGTACCCATTGAATAAATGTTATCGAAAACTTGATGCATTCTGATTACTTCATAATATAATTCATCATAACTGCGTGGTGTTGGTAAAAAATTATCACCATAAGTAATAAAAAAATTCAAAATATTCACCACTTTTATACACAAATCGAATATATTCATTTTCTTTCCTAAATAATTCTCATTTTGCAATATAAACCTTAATAATGATATTAATGCAGTCCATAATTCTTTCCAAACATAATTTAAACGAATCCTACATTTTTTTTGGTAACATAATATCCTTTGAATAACACCAATACATAATATATATAATTCCATTGGAAATTTCTTCATCATATGACTTAAAATAAATTCAACTAACAAATCTGCAAAATATAATACACACAAAAAACATAAAAAATAATTTTTCTTTGAGAAAATCGTTATAGTACCCAATAAGGTAGACACTAATGGTTGTGAACAGGTTGTTTTATCGGGTGCTAATTTTCTATGTCTCATTGGTAAACGATGTAGACGTACTTTAAATGCTAAACTAACGTCGTGCATTAAAGAATTTGCATATTGGTCTTCTGTAATACAGCCCAATATTAAGAAGCACAGTTTTACAGTATTTGTTCCAGCCTCTGACTTTGTATCTTGCATTACAATCGAACTAAAAAAAAATATATATAAAAATTCAATTCATTAAAATTAATACAACAAAATTCCACACGAATTTAAATGTAATTACCAATATTGAAAGAAAGTAACTAAAAGATTGGATGGTTGCGACAACACGTCAAAATTATTAGCCATAACAGCTAAATCGGGCACACTTTGTCCAACATTTAACGTATTATTTGGTGATGGTGGTAAACTGGCATCAGTTTGTGTTTGTGCTAATGTTGTAATGAAATTCCGATTTAAATGTATTGCTTCATAAAATGCCAACAACAATGCATTGTTAGCACGTATTTGTTGTGTACGATATGCACCTTCTTCCGATATAAACATATTGCCAACGATATTCGTTAATGATGAAAACCACGACGCGTTTTGATTTTCTGCATGTTCATTATTATATTTGTTACAAAATTCCGATAATGAGGACGTTATTACTTGGCCGTAACCGTTCAATGCAAGTTCATCGTCCAAAATCGATAATTTTACAACATACGGATTGGTGGCATCATATTTTCTATAATTTACTAAAAGAGTTATTATCAATACGACTTCGTAGCCGTGTCTTTGTCTTGTAGGAACGTCACACAATAATTTGACTAGACAGTCGAATAAAGGTGATATCATAATATACTCAATCAACGAATTTTGGTTTATGGAAGCGATTCCAATTGTTAAAATTAGTATTAATTTTAAACAAAGGCCTTTTAAAACGTCCGGTACATCGCCTTCCAAATACATTTGGCAAACAGTTAATATTTTTTGAATTTTCTCTTCGGAATTTTCAAAACCAGTCAAAAATTCAATAGCATCTATTTGGCTGTCTAAGCCTTTTTTGAAAATACCGTGCAACAAAGCACACAACGTTTGCATACCATAAGCTACTCTTATACTATGTTTTTCGTCCAAAACTTCAATACAACGATTAAATAATATATTTATATTCAATTTTATTGAATTGAATTGTTCAGTTGATATTTTCTGTAGTTCACTTTCAATGTGTGCCACTTTGGGCTTAAGTAGGAAGAATTCATCCCAAAATAAGGAGTTGTGTTGGCTAATATCTTCTCCTTTAAATAAACATTCATATATTTGGACGACTTTCTCGCGAAATTGTCTTTTTGAACCAGAACCGCTACGTTTTCTTGTACTCATAATTATAATTTATAAACTATTAACACATGTTCTATAATTATTTAAAAAAAGATATAAAAATTGTAGAAGATTTTTTCGGGAAGTTTGAGGTTATGGTTGTTAAACGTCAAATGGCATGTGGCTAAGGTTTCACAATTTTGTGTATATTTTTAAGAATTATTCATTTAGACATAAAAGATAATGGATATATTTTACTAGCAATATAAATAAATAGTTATGTAGTTTACTGTCTGTAAAGTAAATCATTAAAATAATTTAATTAAAAACACAAAGAAATATTAAAAGACCAGCAGTACCCAATAACAATTTGCAATAGATTGTTTTTGGTTAAGCGTTTGTAGATGTTTTAGTACAAATTTTGCATAAATTGCATTAGTAGATAAAATTTGAGTATTTACGTAACTTTATATTAATAGCTTGATTGATTTCCGATTAATGCATTTTCTGTTGTTTGAGGACCAGACATTTAAAAAAGATAGAATTTGAATTTTAACTTTAGCCACAACATATGTTTTGTAATCAAAATAAATGTCATTCGTTCATCACCATTTTCATTTTATAGTTTGTTTTTTTGTAAGAAATTCAATAATATTTATTAAACATTTAAGAAATTTTACAAGAAAGGTGTGAATAAAATAAAAATTAAATTTTTTCTTGTGAAATTGAGCATTTAGCGCGCATATCGTGCTATCTACGCGCGTGTGCACGATGTTAGACAAAATAATTGTCGTTTTTATATCTTGGCAAATGTGATTGACAAAAGTCGTCGAATTTTCTATATCTTTCTAAAATAAAATTTAACATTTTATAATATATCTATAAGACAAATGTTTAAGATTTATTTGCGTGTAATTCTATAGTGTTAGATATTTTGCAAATAATTTAATTTGAGTTCAAAAATCCAACAATATCTATGGAAATTCAAGAACGGTTCATAATGAATGTAGTTAAATGATTAGAAAAAGTTGTTATATCCTAATCTCCATACATTTATATTATTTTTGGTAAGCTAATCGTTTTGTTTATTGTAGTTATTAAATTTATCTAAATTTACGTTGGTGTCCAGTGAGGTATATTAATTTAATGACGTTCCGTTTATTGAAATTTTTCACCTACTTTGACATATCACAGAGAGTCAAGTACGAAATCATTCAATTTCTTTCAAAATAAAAATACATTCTATCCAAATTTCTGTTGATCGTTTATTTTCAATATTACACATTTCCAGATGAATGATTTGATTTTGTGGATAGATTATAATTGAAAGAATTTAACGAAAATGGTTTCAACAAGACAAATGACAATAGGAAACAGTGGAAATGGAGGCTATGCCAATTTCAATTCAACTTCAAATCCATCATCAGAGGCCACATCTTCGAAATATTCAAATAGAAACGGTGGAAACATTATTAGCACATTTCAATTTAACAACAGACCTTTATCACAATCAGTGCAATCGATGCATTTGTTGGATTTTCCACCAGAAATCATTGAGAAGATTTTTGGCTATTTGTCGTTTAAAAATATTTGTCAGCTTAGATTGGTAAGTAATTCAATATGTATTGTAATGCATTAATTACATGTTAACGTGTTAAAATAAGGTGAGCCGTTCAGTGGATCGTATTTGTGGCCAAATATTAAATTCAACGTTTCAACGTTTACAAAATCAAATGTTACAAAAATTTCAAGATATAAAAAAGAAGATGCCTCGCCGTGAATCAGCTCGCCGAAGTCATTATTTAGCTGGTGAAAGTGATATTATCGAAACATTACATATGCGTTTAACATTATTACAAATGACATTTGGTAAACATATTGAACGTAAACATTGTTGTTTCTTTCCTGGTGAAATATTGGACGAAGTATACAATATTTTACATTATATAGAAGTGACACCGAAATTAGATCTTCCATATAAAGTAACAGATGAATTATTCGATTTATCAACAATGGCAATGGAATATTTCAAAGAGAAAATCGAACCGAATTTGCCGGAGATAGCGTATTTTAGTACAGATTTTTTAAAATTCTCAGGAACATTTTCAACCAAATCGTATTCATTGGATACGACAAATTTAGTATCAGAAGTTGTTAAAGATGGCGATGTAACACATGATGATACATTGGATAGTGAAGATTTAGTTGAAACTATACCACAATCAAATATGGTATTACGGAAACGTATACGTAAAATTAAGCAAGGAATGAAACGTTACAATAGTCAATTGTCTATATTACGTCAAGAATTACGTACATGTAAACGTAAAACAACAGAACAACAAAAACAAATCAATGAACAACAAAAATTATTGGCCGACCAACAAAAGCAAACATTAGAATATGCGACACGTTTAGATGATTATGATAAAAAGAATGAAGATTTATCACGTAAATTTAGTACGTTATTACAAGAATTAAATAAATGCAAAACAGAATTGCAATATTGGCGTTGTAAATCGCCTGCAATACAGTCGAAATGTTCGAATTGTGGTCAAACGACAACAGAGGCCGAATTGGAAGCATTAATGAATCAAGATTTACATCCTGTTGAACAAATGTCCGATTTTGACTCATTATTAGCTACCGATAATAATGTTCAAATCAATGGTATTGATGCATACAATGATAATAATATAAAATTACAAGATGTAATAGCGGAACCATCATCTTCAACAATACCATTAACAGTAGATGAACAACAACAACAACAACAACCACAACAACAAAATAAATCAGCCAGTACAAAAAATGTAAATAAACGAAAATCATCAGATAAAGATTTATCAAACAATAAGAAACTAAAACGACTTTCAAGTATTCGAACTAAGCGTACTAGAGTTTAAAAAATTTATATATACATATATATAATATACACACACACGCGTTATATGAAAATGTTTTTCGTTTATTTCTTTTGGGAATTTGTGGAATAGCAACCAAATAAGCAAATTTTTATTTTGAAATATGTAGACATTTTTATCATAAAATACGGGCATACCTATATAATAACACTAGTAAAATGAAACAAAAAAAAGGCTTCAAAATATTTGTAGTTGATGTGTAGCATCTAACTGGCAACAACAGTTTAAAACAATTTTTTTATTAGTACTTTATACTAAAAATAAACCATCCAAATAACAAATTCTGTGTCACATCAAGTTTGTAGGATAAAAACCCCTTTTATTGAATATAGTTTTGCCGATGTAATAGGTAAGAAAAAACTATCCATTATTTTTTTTACCGGAGAATCATTCTCTTTTATTTTTGTCCCCCACACCGACATTTTCTCAATTTTTTCTAGTTGTAGCTTTCATTTAAATGCACAGCAAGTTACTATACTAATTAAATATTACTATATTAAACTCCACAGTTACAAAAAAAATAAAATAAAAGTGGTAGAAAGTACAATAAAATAATCAGCTTTAAATAAATTGCAATCTACCTAAAATTACAAACAATTTGTCGTCTTCTGTGTCCTAATGTTTTTAGTAGTAAGCAAATATGAAACCAAGTGCAGGGAATGCAAACGTAAAATCTTATTTTTGTTGAATATTTCTAAAAATACAATAATCAAAGTGTATAATTACGTCCATTATTAATAAAAGAAAAAAAATACTAATTAAAGTAAAAGAAAATAAAAACGATTGCGTTCATTGTACGTGGAATTAAATTTATTGTGTAGGATGGAATTTGTTTATTAAATTTTTATTTTCAATAATGAATTATATTTAATTGGTATTATAAATTACATACATATTACAAAATAGTTAAACGCATTTTGTTTTCCATTTTTTAAAATTATTTTTGAGTCGCATTTTTGTTTTAAAAATTATAATTTTATTTAGTAGTTTTTCATTTTTAGTAGTTAATACGAGTAATAAATAAACGAATTAAATATCAATATTATCGTAAAAATATTATGACTATGAGTTTAATATATATTTAAAAAAAAAACTATAATAAAAAATACTGTGCTTTATAACATAATTTTGCGAAAAGATTTCTTTTATTAACATTCTTCTAAGAAGTAATTGGTAGCTTTTATGATTAATATAACAAAAAAGAAACATTAACATGAAAGAAATACTAATGATAAAAAGTAATTATCGTGTAATAATATACATATGCATTTTGTCCATTTTTATGGAAAAGAAAATTACATGATGATACTTTTACATGGAATTAATTTTTTAATTTCAATGAAGTGTCCTTTGGTTCATAATATATTTAATAATTAGACAGTAGGTGTGATAGTAATAAACGTTTTAAGAAAAATTGATTGAAATAACTAAAAAATTCTTTGTCTATTTTCAAATTTAATATGTATATGTACTATGTACTCTATATTTTATTTACTTAATAAATTATTTGTGTGAAAATTGACTGGTATTTTTATTAAAAGGTCAATATACACGATAAAACATCTACATAATTATAAATTACATTCAAAGCATAATAAATTGCCAATATTAAAACCGTCTTTGAATACATAAACATTTTCAGTTGTTTTAACAAAATAAAACAATATTAAATTGTAAATCTACATATTTATAATAAAGAATAATGATAAATATAACAATGTATGTATACATATATTGATTTTAAACTAAATAACAAAAAATATAGAATACATTTTTCTAAAATATGTTCATCTTTGCTGTACCACAGTAGCTTAGCATATTATGTATGTCACAGCCGTTTTTCGTTAGTTCTAGTTATACAAACCTAGACATTTTCCACAACTAAATTACTTCCACATTTCCTACATTCTATACTATTTTGTACATTTCTAACGCAATTTTTATTCAACGTAAACATTTCCATACATTTCATACATTGATAAGTAACAGTTTCTTCTTGTATTGGTTTTACTTTCTCTTTATTAAAATTGATTATATCGCAAAAATTATTCCCTTCACCATTTTCAAATTGATATATTCTTTGTTTACGATCTTTCCTCAATGTATCAAACTCTAATTTAATTAAATCATCAGAAATTATTTCACAATTTTGAATTGTACTCAGATGCCATTTATCTATTTCCTTACTAGTAGTGCTTTCTCGTTCTGAAATATGTGTTTTACTGACAACAACCAACACTTGTTCATTTTCCCCTTGAATTTGAACGAAAAATATCGATTCTTCACCATCAACGTCCTCTTCCCCATCACTAGTATCTGAACTTTCTGCATTTGTATCGAAAACAGTGTTGGATTCGTCTGTAATGGCTGTTTCAAATTTTGTCGTATTATCTTTTGGTTCATTTTCCAACGTGTCTAAAGCAGTCTCATACGGTGTCACCAATGAATCGAACGGCGTCGAAGACAATAACGGTTTATCGAAGTCTGTCTTCGATTGTATACCGAGAACATCCAACAAGCCACTTGGAAGATTTAACCACGATTCACCATATTCTTGTCGCAATTGTTCCACATGTTTCTTAATTTCTAAATGTTGTGTTGAAGTCAATGACTGACTGACAATTGGCGGTTTCTCCTCTTTCACAACATTATCATCTTCAATAACAACATTCCGGACACGTTTCGGCCGATCAGATGTTACACTGACACTACCTTCTAATAGGGAATTGGTGGATGATGTTAGTGAAGATATTTGTGTTATTGGATGAAATGTACCAACTAAGGAACTTTCATGTTTGGATAAAATTTGATTGTCAAGAACGAATTTCATGGAAGCCGTATTTTTATTTAAATAATTGCAGGATTGTGACCGATGTTGCGGATGGAAACTCATTGGATTACCTTGTAGATTAAGAAATTGCAAAGTTGCCAAATGAGACACTGATAATAAGCATTTGTGATCCAAAATACAGTTTTGACTTAAATCCACTTGTACTAAATTAAACAATGCACTTAAACCGTTTATTTCTTCAATAAAATTATTCTTCATTATTAAAATCTGGAAAATTACTGATTAAAAGAGAGTTATTTCTTTTTTCCAATTAATTACCTGTAAACGTTTACATATTTGTCCTTTAAAAAATGGAACACACTCTAATTTGTTGTAAGACAAATTCAGATATTTCAAATTTTGTAAACAATTCAACACTTCAACGTTATTCAATTCGTTGTGGCTTAAATCCAATGTGTGCAACCATGGTGTATATTCAAAACTATCTGATAATTGTGTAATTTTGTTTTGAGAAAAATTTGCCTTCTTCAGTTCACTCCAAAGATATGGTTCTGTATTGTCGTTGCCACATTTGTCCAAAAAATCACTTATGCAGGTCAGGCTGTGATTGCAAGTAACTTCTTGTAAATGGTTTCTTAATTGATCAATACCAGCAATAATTCTCACGTCCACCTTTTGTATTTCCAATATTTCTACATGTTTAAATGCACTTAAATCCACATTAGAACAATCGTTAACAACATCTGTAATGACTTTAAGGTTTTTCGTGTTTTTCACAAGGTTACAAAGAAATTGTTTGTCTCTGGTCAAAGTTGCTTTTGCATTTTGTAAACTGTTAAATGTGCTATCCTCGTAACTTGTATCTCTTAAAGCACAATTTAATTTATTTAAATAGTTTATTGAAAGACATAATTTGCCTTTTTTATTTGACAATTCTTTACTGGCAGGGCGTAAAAGTTCTGCAACTTGGGATATGTTGTTCACAGACATTTTTTTTATGGAACATTTCACTTGTACTGTTAATGATGATAAGTTTTATTATGTTTACGTACATATAAATATACATATATGTATATCGAATTATTCTAAATGTTTCAAAAAAATCAAAATAATATTAAAAGTGTGGTTACTATCTTCTTTTTCATTTTCTTTTTTATCAACCAATGAACTGATTGGTTTAGGTTGGTATTGATGTCCTTCGTCTTCTTCTTCGTTTAAATCTAAAGATAATTTTTTTAAACATTTGTATTATATTTATTGTCATTATTGATCCAAAAAAAAAGAACAATGTGAAGCACCAGTCATTATATTACTTAACAATAAAAAAAAATTATCAGATTATTAATTGAAAATTATTAAAATTTTTTATATCTACAAACTTCTTTATCACCAACATAATTTTACAAATCCCCTAGACAGTCTTCAGTTGATCTCTAGTTCGTAGAATTGTTTAGTGTTTATAGACATGTTTTTAATCTAATATTTACAATCTTAAAAAATACTTTTAAATTTCAATAAACTATTTCAGTTAGGTTATAACTGATAAATAAGAGTAAAATATTAATTAAAGTATTATGGATGTGTCTGAAACGCAAATAGCCTGTTTGGTTTTAGGTAAATCTTAATAGATTCAGCGCCAAAAATCATCCCTCTTATTAACCCTTTTTTCAGGTTATTTAAAAAAAGAATGTGATGTCGCCTATAAAGTTTTCTTAAAAAATTCAAAACATATTAATAAAAAAGATGCCCAAAACAAGTATTTTGTTACAAGAATATTTGGTTTAAGTTTAATTGATATTGTACAAGAATATGTTGAAATTTACTACACAAGTATAAATACCTTATACATACAAGTACAAAGTACTAAATGTATATTTTAGTTCAAGGAAGATTGGAGGCGACGTCATACTTTCAAGAGAAAAACAAGAAAGAACAACTACAAGATAAACTAGTTGATCAGCTGGTATATTTGTTGAATAAAATAGAGTACAGCCGATCTTCAACCCCTTGCAATCCACAATCGCCTATTATAGATGAAAATGACGATGACAGTAATTCAGAAAGTACTCCAACTCCAACTATTACAAAAGAAATTTCAAGTACACCGCATAATTTAAAAAAACGTAATCTGAAATCACCACTAAAGCATTTAAATAAATCTAGCGACAATCAACAAATATCTGATGTTTTGGCACAAACTCTATTAGAAAATCATGAATTACATGAAAAATTAGCTGAAACCATCAATGATGTATTCAATTCGCCTGATAAATCAAAAAACGTTAATAATGATAAAAACAAGGATGGTGCATCAAATGAATTTAATGAAACCGTAAAAACTGTAGTGAGACGTACAGAAGAGGATCCAATTTTTGAAAAATTAATCGATGAAATAATTGCCATTACAACTGAAGGGTTTGAAAATTGTCTTATAGACAAAAATAATTAATTATAATTTTAATTTTCTTGTTTTGTAGCAATGATGAGGAACAACAGCCCTCACATGTGGCAGAAACAAATAAGAGCAGTGAAAGTAAGGAAAAAACTGTTGAAGATCATAATAACGAAGCAATTCAGTCAATAATTGCAACAAGCAAAACTGTTGAGGGATCAGTCGCGTCTCAACCAGATACAACAAAAATAGCAACAAAAAATGCAAGTACCACAAGCAGTGAAGTAATCGTCTTTGATGGTACATTAGATAATTATATAAAATCTACAAATACTTGCATATCAAATACACAACCGAATCAATTATTTGTAAATACTGGTGCCAGTTTGTTAATGATGCCACCCACAATGCCAACAACAAATTATTTTGTGGTAAATAGTCAGCCAATAGTTACTGTTCCTCCGGTTTTACCGTCAATTATCGATCACGATATTATGTCGATGCCGACAGTTATTGTTAATGATTTGAATGGAAGAAAAATTAATACTTCGAGTAAGTGTTTTGTAAATTGTATTAACTTGCTGGCTTTTTAATCTTATTAATTTAGAAGTTAGACCACCTGCACGACGGAGACTTAAACCGAAGACTACAGATAAAAATTCGGCCGCTGAATTTCTAACAAATTTCACCTCATCGGATAATGAAAGTATTATAACCGTAAAAAGTGGTAGTAGTGCAATACTATCGAAAAATATCACCATTTTACCAACGGAGGTGCCACCACCACCTCCTCCTCCACTACCCCCGGCACCGACTCACGTAACTAATCCCGTTGCCTCATCAACTGTAAAGAAAATTGACAGTAAAGACAAAATTACTCCAAGTTCTAACATAGATTCCGTACAAAGAGTGACACCAAAAAGTGCTTCACATGTAAGAAACCTAGATTTTTCCACACCACCGAAGGTCACTTCAACATTGAAGAAATTAAGGCGTTCGGATGAAAACGCACCGGTACAAAGTGCTGTAAAGACGTTATTTAAGCAAAATAGCCCAGAACTAGTCCAGAAGTCTACACATGTAGATGAAAATAAGAAGAAGAAGGATTGGGATGCAGATCTACGTCAGATGATTGGAACTGTTGAAACACAAACAAAAACACAAACACCGAAAAGTAAGAAAGTATCACCAAAAAAGAAACGTATATTAACGAAACTTAAGAAAAAGAAAGAGAAAAGAAAGGAAAAAAAGTTAAATGTTACTGAAGATGAAGGGAAATTATTGGAGGCGGCATTAAAAACTCCTAAAAAAACTGATGTTGTTAATAAAGAAGATATTATATTGAATGATTTTAATAAAAGCAATGAATCAATTGCAAATCAAGTACCGGAAACAAGTGACAAGGAATTAAATGTAAGTGGTAACAAAACAATTCTGTCTCCATCCAAATTGAACGTAAATAAAAGAAATTTAGTAAAGAATGTTGTTGATAAAAATTCATCTACAACGCCAGAATTAGTTATTGCTATTTCACCATGTAATTCAATGCCAATAAGTCGAAATTTAACACCATTATTAAAAACACCGTTGAAAACTGATGAAATTCCAAAAACACCCGGGTTAGACATATCAAATATAAGCAATTTCACACCATTTAATAAAGTGATTGATGAACATTTGCAAGGTATTGATTTAAATTCAATTCAAACGCCAATTTTTCCAATTACACCGAATATTCCAACATTAACTGGATCTGGTGATAATTTAAAAACACCATACGCGAATCGACCAACAGATTATTCAACATCCAGTTCATATTATCAACCATCGGATAGTGAACAAAATAAATCCTTGGAACAGATGATGATTGAAGAATGCAATCGATTAGAAAAAAAATCGGTTACGCCATCGAAAGATAAAGTGCATTTAAATGTGATTAGTGATGTTGTACTACAGACAAATAAGAGTGTAATTAATGAAACATTGCGACAATTTCATTCTAATATCATTGGAAAAAAGAATTTAAAATTATTGAAAAGAACATCGTCGTCATCATCATCAACGTCTTCTGATTCTAGTGGTGACAGTTCTGTGGAATCGAACCATAATGACACGGTTATTTGTAAAAAAAGTTCTACTTCAAATGAGAACAAAATTCGTGATATTATTAATACAGTTAAACTAAAAGAAACATTAAATAAAAATGTTAAAAATGATAAAGACAGATTATTAAATGAATTGAAAGTAAAACGTGAACGTACAATAAAGAAAAGTAAAACAGAACAACAAAATTCATTGCGAAGATCAAAGAGACGTAATAGAGGTCGAAATGGAAAATTTTACCCAATGAATAAACGTGTTGAAGAGAAGAAGGGGTCCAAAAATGAACATATTTCTTCCGAAGAAGATTTTACATTACGTTTGAGTTCTGAAGACGATAATACGGAAAATGCTTTAAAAACACATAATAACAAATCTAAAGAAATTGAACAAATAAAATCACCATCTGATTTAGAAGCAGAAAATTTGATTCATAATTTAAAGGAACGGGGAATTCATTTGATACATAATAAATCACCAAAGAAACAATTAAGAGAAGATAACAAAAATAATGTTGTTAATATCAGTTATGATAAGCCGAATGAAGTGTTAGAGTGTAATAAATTGGCCAAAATTTACGATACTCGCAGTTATGAAGGTGAAGATTTGCATATAGTTCATGATGAAAGGAGAAAACCTAGTATGAAAATGTCTGATTACGACTTGTCTGTATTAAATCGAGAATTGTCTGCCAATGTTTATGTGGAAGCTTTCGATATAGAAGTTATGATTCCAATTAGAGTTTCACCATTTGCGGTACTATTAGATATTTCGCCAAAACTTACAATGAAAACAAGAAGTCGAACTGAAAATGAGAAGAAATGTAATAAAATTTTAATTACAGACGAAGAGAGTAATTCTAAAGATATAGACGATGATTTAATGAATTATGCGTTAGTTGGAAATGTTACATCACCAACAGCAATTTCATCTCCCAAAAAGTAAGTTGTATAATTAATGTTCAATTCCAAAATTTAAACTATTTATTTTAGTAGCAAAAAAAGAAAAGCCACTACAGAAGAACCGCATTCAGAGAAAAAATCAAAAACTGAAAATTGTGAAGATATTGCAATTTTGAAGGGAATTAATGTTGATGTTTTCCTAAATAAGGTTCATGGCAATCATTAATTATTTATAATTGATTATAAGAGTTATTGAGTGTAAATTTGTATTATTTTTCATTAAAAATTTTATTTGAATTTTCTGTTAGTAATATTAGAGTTACCTGTAGAGTGTAAATTTTTTGATAATTTCCAAGAGGGCGCAAAAATCATCCAATTAAAGTAAATCAATAACGGAAAATTCGAAAATGTCAAAAGTTAATCAGCCATTATTTTAAACAAATGGAAATATTAAATAAAAGTAATGCGGTAGCCTCAGATTATATGTACAATAATTATGAAATTAACAGCAGGACGATACGCTTTTATATTAATAATACAAACAGTGCTTCTTTTTATTGATTGCTTAATAAATGTTATTTCTTTATTAATAAGACAACACAATGCGCTAATACTAGTTTTGTTTATGTAAGTATAAACTCAAATATACTATAATTTGATAAATAACATAAAATTATTATCTGCCTTAATTTCAGTGTTCAAGATGCCTGTTTGATCTTGGCTCTATCAATACTTTTACTAACATTTTTTTCCACTTACATTTTCCAAGTAAGAACAAACAATACAAATAAATGTGTACAATAAAAATGAATATCAATTTAATGTCGTTTCAGACTGGCCTAGTTTATTTATTATATGAACGGTTTCGATCAACGTTAATCATTTGTACAGTTTATTTTATTTTAACAACAGTTATTAACGTGTGGGCATTAATTTCACGATGGAACCAATCGCTAAAACACAGCTGGTCATCAGCATTTCTTATTTTCTTTATTCTTCAAAGACTGAGTAATATAAAATTCTCTATCTGTAATCTGTTACTCACCTCTTGATAAAATTATTTCTTTAATAACGATTATATTATGTGTAATAATTGTAAAATTGTATAACTTTATGAAGAGGTGACTAAACGATCATAAACAGACTTTGTATCTCTATTAACATTGTTTTTAAATTATTTCAGTTGCTACAATTTACTATTATTTTTATAAACGAGCTGCGCTACGTATAAGTGACCCAAGATTTTACGAGGATGTTGAATGGGAGCAAAAACCACAACCGAAAAATGGATTACTTAATAATTAAAAATGTTCTAAATATGTGGAACTCAATGTTATATGTAAATAAAGTCGATTAAATTTTCAATACGTGTATTTTGTTTATACCCCATTAAAAAGGAATTATTTAAGACACCAATATTTTAATTGTAATGATACACATTTTTATTATATTAAAATTTAACAAAACTATACACGTACAAACAGTATTTGCTTTCATTTCATAATAAACAGAAAAAAATAACGTTTTTATAATTAAAATATGTAATAAATAAATATATGGATGCACGAAAAAAACTTGATTAATTATTCCAAAATTTATTCACTACTTATAAAACAAAAAAAAAATGTAACAATCACACTGCTGTTCTCTCTTGTTATTTCTCTTATTCAGAATTATCTTCATTCTCCAAAAATGCATACTTATTGTTGCCTATAAAATTTGGTGGCTCCTGTTCTTTCAATTTAGGCATTTCTTTATCTTTTTTCTCATCTCGTCTTGGTTTTTCATTTCGTAAATCTTTTTGTTGCTCAACTTTTGCAGGGGCCAATTTTTTTTCTTCTTCATCTTGAAAAAAAAAACAGTTAAAATTTAGAAAAATATTAATAATTTTAATTTACCATTCTTGCGATTGTCCGTAGATAATGGTTCCCGTGCTGGACTTTCCACTCTCCTACTTGGCCGACTCTTTTCCAATGGTTTCTTGTCACCATTTTCCGAACCACTACCACTGCGTTTCTCTTTTAGTACTTCTTTAATGGTTTCTTGTTCCTTAGCTAATTTCTCTTCAATTTGACGTTCCCTCAAACTAGTATCTACTGGTTTTGCATTACCAAATATTGATGCAGACGAAGAAGGCACTGTCTCTACATTTTCAACCGGTTTAGTACGTGGCGCCAAATTCAATTTAGGTCTTTGACGATTCTCTTGTTGCTCGTCATTGTTGTGGCCATTATTGCGGTCATCGCGATCATTATTTTCAAATCTTCTATGTCCATAACCGCCTCTTCTATCTCCTCTCTCTTCACGATCATCAAATCTATTTCTATTAAAACTTCTATCTGTATTCCTATTAATACGTTCACTTCGCCAACTACCTGACGATTGTTCATCTAGAAAAATAGAATAGTTTTAATTTAATTTATAAAAAAAATGTAATTTAGACATACTAGAATCCCGGTCTCGACTAAAACCACCTTCTCTATCTCGATTAAAGTCTCTATTAAAACCACTGTCTCTATCTCGAGTAAAACCACTGTGTTCACGATCACTACCACGTGTGAAACCGTCACGATCACCGCCACCGCGTGTAAAACCGCCACCACCACCACCACCACTACCACTATTATAGCCTCCGCGTCTATCCATATCTGAATTTTCCGTTCGTGGACCGGAACGCCAATCACCACTGAACGTGTCCGATCTATCAGAACGGTCTCCACCACGATTCATGTCCATGCGGCCACGGCGACGATCATTTTCGCCACTAGTTGAGACTTCTATGCGAATTCGTCTACTTTTCAATGTCTACAAAAACACAATAATTATAATATAAGTAACTTACAAACGTAAACACAAAAATTACTTACAATATCTGGAATAATCAGTGCACTCATCAAACTTTCCCTGTCTTCAAATTCAACATAAGCATGTCCTTTCCTTTTCGGTGGTTCACCTCGTTCATCTTTTGGAATTGTCAGACTGCTAATTTTGAGTCCTTTAAAAATTTCTGAAACCTCATCCTCTTCAACATCGTATGGCAAATTGCTGAGGTAAGCTGTAAATGGCGGTTCTTTGGGTACTTTTGTTTCCACATCATCGAAATCTCTTGATGCTTTCGGAGCAGTTGGTAAGACGACGTTAACTTTATAACGAGACTCGTATCCATCTTTTTGTCAAAAAAAAAATAAACAATAATAAACATTGAGTGATAATTTTCAATCAGGAATATTTTATAGTAATTTAAATAAAAGTCAGATGTATGGACTAATTTGTAGAAAATAAAGATCTGCAATAGACTAGTCTGAATTGAGTTTTAATGTTTGTTAAAACATTAACGCGCATATTAAACTAAAAATGCCGGCCACAAGAGTTTCCAACCGACAAAGCACCGACGCCTATACATTTAGAAATGTAATACTGGGCTTAAATGAAGTACTTTGTAAGCATATTTCTGGTTCCCTCGTCTTGCAATATGCAAGTACCCGTTTAGAGTATTATAGCCTGTCTCAGACCTTCCCGAAGCTGAAATGTTTGTAACTAAGTACATCGTTTGTGAGCTCCAAGTGCGAGATTATTGCAGATCACATTCCCACACAAAGTCCATTAAAAATTCATCATTTAGAGTTATATTCAAGAATCTAATGTACTAAAAAAAAGTACCACTTACCAAATTCCTCAACTTCATCTGCCCAATTAGAAGTGGATTTGCGTATTGGTAATGATGTAATTGTACCAGTTTTTTCTTGTAAAAACTCTGTTAATGCTAAGGTTTTACCCTTATTTTTCTTCCCTTTTTTACCTATAGTGAATAAAACACGCGGATAAATATTGGTTATGTTAGAAAATACTAATACAAATTTACATATACTATATTCATTGATTATAAAATGGTAAAATATATAAAATAATACAATTCAATAAACAGTAAACAAATAAAACATTTAAAACTCATATTATTAAATAAATTACTAAATATGAACTAACCTGAAGCCATTATATCAGAAAAGACAAATGCAAATATGGCAGCAAACGTCAGAGATATATCCGTTTCCGGTTGGTGCTGCCATCTGTAGTTTTCAATTAGAAAAAAAGAAGAAAACTTTATCTTCATCGTCGCTATCTGTAATTGGTGGAAAAGTATGAAAAAGGCGTGGCTTACCAAAAAACTATAAATACAACCGACTGATTTCCGGTCGATTAGAAAATCGTCCGTTTCAAGCGTTTGTGTGAAAGTTGTTAGCAGCCGTTTTTGTGTTCTTTGTACTACATTTCAAAAAAAGTAAAAACTACATCAATATGACTGGTCGTGGAAAGGGTGGTAAAGGATTGGGAAAAGGTGGTGCAAAACGTCACCGAAAAGTACTTCGTGATAACATCCAGGGTATCACCAAGCCAGCTATAAGAAGATTGGCCCGCCGTGGTGGAGTAAAACGTATTTCGGGTCTTATTTACGAAGAGACCCGTGGTGTACTTAAAGTTTTCCTGGAAAACGTCATCAGGGATGCTGTAACTTATACTGAACATGCTAAAAGAAAAACAGTAACCGCCATGGATGTGGTATATGCCTTAAAACGCCAAGGAAGAACATTGTATGGATTTGGTGGATAAAAGGGACAAAAAACGCATGAATTAAACTTCATTATTATATCTTTACACGATTCTGTTTCGAATCAGTTTTTTTTTTCTAGAACATTCCTGTGTTTGTTTTTTCTGTTCAAAAAGAAATTTTAATATTAATTTTTGTAAAATGTAATAATCTGTCAACTCATATTGTGTGTATCAATAAATTTATAAACATAATCAATAATGTGTATTATTGCCGCCATCTTGTTATCCAATGTCGTGTGAAAACAAACATTTATTTTTTACAAATTAAAATTTTATAAATTATTCAGCAGATTAGACCTTGCATTAATAATTATATAAAACGAATTACTTGAAATTGTCAATATATATTTCATTAATCGTTAAATTTTCTATAGACAAAAATAATAATTACAATCACACAATACGCCATCTTTATTTTCACAAAGGATTACCTTATAACTGTATATAAATAAAATAAATACAAAGAAATACGAAAAAGAGCTTCAATTTATTGAAATTAGTCATAATACATAAACGAAATTATTTATTCTACTGATGTAATGCATTTATGCAATTAAGTACATACATACATTATACAACATATCTTTAGGTATACATAAAAAATGGAAAATAAATATTTATGGTTTCTTCTCAGTTTTCTTGGGTAGCAATACAGCTTGAATATTTGGTAGGACACCACCTTGTGCGATTGTAACACCAGATAGAAGTTTATTTAACTCTTCGTCATTTCTTATAGCCAGTTGCAGATGTCTTGGAATAATACGGGTCTTTTTGTTGTCTCTTGCAGCATTACCAGCCAACTCGAGAACTTCAGCGGCCAAATATTCCATTACAGCCGCCAGGTAAACGGGTGCACCAGCTCCCACACGTTCCGCATAATTTCCTTTTCGCAATAAACGATGAATACGACCGACTGGAAATTGAAGTCCAGCTCGGCTACTACGGGACTTTGCTTTTCCCTTTACTTTGCCACCTTTTCCACGTCCGGACATAATTAATTACAATTACACGTTTATTGAAACTTGGAAAAATTTGTAACAAATTACGACGTATATCAAACGATTGCCCACTTAAAATGTCAATAAAAAGTTGGTTAACGCTATTTTATATTTCACTGCAAAAATCATACGAGCCAATAGGATTGGGTGAAACGACGTTTTCATAGTGGGAGGAGCTTCTTGTTACATCGACCGAAGTTATATAAAGAGGCCGTTTTTCTCCCGATGCACAGGTTTTTGAACTGTTTTACTTGACAGTAGTGCGTTTTGACAGTGAATTTAATTTGGTTTTTAAAAATCTGAAATGGCACCTAAAACGAGTGGCAAAGCAGCCAAAAAAGCTGGAAAGGCACAAAAGAACATCTCCAAAGCTGACAAGAAGAAGAAACGCAGGAGGAAGGAGAGTTACGCCATTTATATCTATAAAGTATTGAAGCAAGTCCACCCCGATACTGGAATTTCGAGCAAAGCAATGAGTATAATGAACAGTTTTGTCAACGACATATTTGAACGTATTGCATCTGAGGCTTCGCGTCTCGCTCATTACAACAAACGTTCAACAATTACTAGCAGGGAAATCCAAACTGCAGTCCGTCTGTTGCTACCTGGGGAACTTGCAAAGCACGCCGTTAGCGAAGGCACCAAGGCCGTCACCAAATACACAAGTTCCAAATAGACGTTCCGATGTATTAACTTTGTTCCTTCTCATTGTAATGTAAAACATTTGTTTAGAACCAAAAAAATTATTTCAATAGAATGTCTTAGTTTTTTTTTTGTTTATTTTTGTTCTTGTATTACTAATTGACAATTATATGTGTGAATATGAATATGTATTTAGAATTTAAGTGGTTTGTAAACAAAACATGTAAAATAAAAATTTTCATTTATAATAAAGCACGTTTATTTAAAGCTAGTTTAATTATAATACAAACTATAAACAAATAATGTCATTGTGAATTTTATACATGTATACAGATCACATAAAAGAAAATAAATTAACATACTTTACAATAAAAAAAATAAACTCATTTAATGCCCTCGAATGTACAACACAGTAATAGGGTAAGAAGATGACAAAATAAAAGCCAATTTGTACATATGTATAAAATTCCAATGTTCTACTTTGATTCAATATATTATATATATTATGTATGTTTTTTTTTTGTTAGATAAGGAATACTTTAGATTCCTTATAGATAGTAGCGGTCTCACTACGTAGGTCATTTTGAAATTTCATCGTCAAAAAATTACAAGAAACAATATTGAATTCAAAATTGAAATCCACCCATTGGGACTGACTGATCTGAACTGAATTGGTACTGTTGTTGGTCGCTATCTATTGATGGTGCTACATTTGAGTCTTCTTCTTCTGTACCGAAGAAATGTTCAATTATATCAAAAGATTTCTGATAGATTTCCATGTTTTCATGCGACTGTAAAAACTCAATCTTATCTAAACCTAAAAAAAAAAAATAAAATAAACATTTTTCAATTTAATTTTCATCTTAAAAGTTTATTTTTATTTTACCATAACATTTTTCGATTAGAACCGCATATTCATTCAATCCATTATTTAATTTAGCATCTTGTTCACCTAATCTTAATATATTTTCTAAACCATTTAATGCAACTTGTACAATTTTCGTATCCATAACAGTTAATAAATCGCACATAGGACCAATACAGCCCTGTTCAACCAAATAACGTATTTGTTCAGCCGTACCGCCACTTGTAGCATTTGTAACGGCCCATGCTGCTTCTTTTCTTGTTTTATATTCGGCTTTACTTAAAATTTCTATTAATACAGGAAATATGTTTGCATCGATAACAGCTTGAATTTGTTGTCTATTGCCAGCTGTTATATTACTAATTGTCCAACAAGCCTCCTTCCTAACTGATTCTTTTTGTGAACTTAATAAATGATGTAAACATGGCAATGCAGCACAATTTAATATTACTTGTGTTTGTACATCATCTCCGGTGACAATATTACCAACGGCACGTAATGCTGCTGACACAACATTTGCTTGTTGAACCATTAACAGTTCAACTAAACGACGACATACACCAGCATCAATAACAGCCTGAAAAAAACAAACAATATAAGAAAAAAGTGCTAATCGCAAACCAAATTGTTTACTTGTATTTTTTCATTTGGTCCATCAGATAAATAACTTAAAGCCCAACACGCATCAGCCAAAACATCAGCGTCCGTATGAAATAATAACCGTGCTAAAACTGGCAAACCAGGTGAAACTAATTCAAATTGTGGTGGTGGATTTTTGCCACGGCATAAATTCGATAACGCCCATACTGCATTTCTTGTCATTGTTAGCCGTGTAGATTTACTAATTAACCTTAAATTAACGAGCGAATGATGCAGTCATTCAAGATTCAACATTAAAACTTACTGTAGAAGTGGTACTAAAATGCCACAATCCAGTACATGATTGCGACATTCCGGTGAGTCGCCAGCAATATTACCTAAAGCCCACACCGCCTGTTCTTGTACATCTTCATATTGGCTACCAAGTAATGCAATAAAAATGGGCACAGCACCAGCTTCGATTACCATTCGAGTTTGTTGCGACGTACCTGAGGCTACATTCGTTAGGGCCCATGCTGCTTCAAACTAAAAACAAAACAGTTAAAAACAAAATTTTGATGAAAACAAATTGTTCTTACTTGTAGGGTGCAATTTGATGTATTTTTTAAAAATTCCACAAAACGTGGCACAATTCCAGATTGGATAACCTCATCAATTGGTGGATTCGGTTCACGACTTAATAATTTCCTAAATTTCTGTGTGGCGGCTAGTTGTTGTTCAGGATCGTTACTATATAGTGCATCTACCATGTCTGGGGTAACCCCAACGGTAACTGGAGACGAAACATCGTTCTCCAACAATTCCACATCCTCTGGCAGCGTTTGGTTTACATTGAAATTACGCCGTTTGTTTAATTGTTGTTCACGTTTCTGTTTCCTTAATTGTACACCTTCTTCTTCACGTCTTCGACGCAATTCAACACTGTCTAGGGCTGTATTCTTGTAACGATGCTTGTGTGCAGATCCAGACATCTTTAAATAATAGAAAATATTTGTATCATTTTTCTGATTTAAACAAGGATGAACAGTTCTATTATAAATAATAGTAATTCATTTGATGAAAATAAACGATGTGTTAAATAGAAAATGACTTTTTTTATGATAATATAAACGTCAAAAAAATGTGACAGGACTCCTAAGTGCAGATTAAACATGTCTGCAAATTAATTAAAACCAAAAACATGAATTTATAAGCGGCAATACTTACATTAAACGTATATTTTATCACAAAATAAATAATATAGTTATTGTTACAACACCATTACCTTATATTTAATCACTATTAATTTTTAGACGATTTTTTTCTAGACTACGAAACAAGGCTTTAGGGACTTTTTTTTTAAAACTTACTAGACAGAGACACAGATTTCTACAATGTTATTTTAGTTGCCGTCCATTAGATAGAGCAATAGTGGAAATTGGCAATACTTTTTTAAACTCCAGAAAAGGGGCTATTTGAAACATCAATCAATAAAACCATAGAGAGAATCAGTACAAATAAATAGCAAAATAAACAGCAAGTGATTCATACATGAGATTCAATAACAAAAATTCAGTTGATTAAAAATGAATTCAACTGGCAAAGAGAACCAAACATTATCGGAAGTAATAATTAAACTTAATATTGTAATGAAACTGCATTTATTATAATGATATTTATGTTATTTCTAGCGTAATGAAGCTGTACAGGTAATTGTACGTAGTAGACCACTAAGTGATAAAGAAAAAGAATTAAAATGTACAAGTGTTGTGCGAATTTATTCAAGTCGGGGAGTTATTGAAGTGGAAAATCCGAAAGCCAGAAACGACAATGAAAAGAACAAAATTTTCACATACGATGCTGTTTATGATGAAAGGTTTGTTTACTCATACACTAATGAGTATATAATACAAATAAAGTTTCTAATTTATGTTGAAATAATTAAATACAGCTCGTCACAGCAATGTATTTACGATGAAACTGTAAGGCCTTTAGTTGCATCTGTTTTGGAGGGCTACAATGGTTGTGTATTCGCTTATGGGCAAACAGGTACAGGAAAAACATTTACCATGGAAGGTGGACATGGGGATGATATGGGCATTATTCCTAGAGCTTTCGAACAAATTTGGTCTCATATTGATCGCAAAACTGGCGTAGAATTTTTAGTCAGTGTGCGATATTTAGAAATTTATATGGAAGAAATTAGGTAAAAATGCAACAAAATTGTCTGAAACATTAAGTAAAGAATCATTTCTAAAAATAATACATACTTAAATGTTTGCTAAAAAAATTTGTTTGACTTTCACATATATTTATTAAATAATTCTTCCTTCGCTTTATAATTTAAATTGAATGTGTTGAAAACTATCCGCAATTCAAAAATAACTTAAAGCTATTTACATATTGTAGATGTTAAATTTAATGGAAACAAAAATGTTTTTTTCGCAATAAATTCAATAAACTGTTTTATTGAATATAAAATAAGTGCTCAACAATTTACTTAAAGCTTGTCGTTCATTTATTAGGGACTTGTTGAGGTCGAAAAGTACGAAAAATCATGAATTACGAGAATTAAATGGCCAAGGAGTGTGTGTAACGAATTTACATTCGCAAACATGTCAAAGTTCAGAAGATATGCTGAAAGCAATGCGAACTGGCAACCATAATCGTACAACAGGTGCTACAAATATGAATGAGCACAGTTCAAGATCGCATGCAATCTTTCAAATTGTAATCGAAATGGCCGAAACTGATTCAAAATCAATTAAAGTGGGTAAATTGAATTTGGTCGATTTGGCTGGCAGTGAGAGACAATCGAAAACTGGTGCAACTGGTGACCGTTTGAAAGAAGCAACGAAAATTAACAAAGCCTTATCGTCGTTAGGAAATGTAATTTATGCATTAGCAGAAAATTCGGCCCACATTCCGTATCGTGATTCGAAATTAACGCGTTTGCTACAAGATTCACTAGGTGGTAATAGTAAAACAATTATGATTGCAAATGTTGGACCGGCTAGCATGAATTACGATGAAACAATAATTACGTTACGTTACGCATACCGTGCTAAATCAATTAAAAATAAACCAATTAAAAATGAGGATATTAAAGATGGTAAACTGTTGGCTTTACAAAGGGAAATTGAACGACTTAAAAAGCTAATCATGGAAAAAAGTAATGGAAAGGAAGTACTGGGCGGTGAGGATGTTCAAATTGATGAAGAATCACCGATTGATAGTGAAGATGATAGTAAAAAGGAACAGAAAGAGAAACAATTAGAATTAGGTAAGATGGAAGTGGATGAATTGGCGAAAAAGTTAAAAGTTTTAGAGAAACAAATGGTACATGGTGGTAAAAATATTGTTGATAGTGTTAATGAGAATGAATTAAGATTGGAACAACAAAGGGCCGAAATTGCTGCTAGAAAAGTAGTTTAAAATAAACCAGACAATTATTGAAAACTAAATTGTTTTCTTTGTAGAAACGAGAAATTGAAATGCAGCAAAAAATCGAATTGGAAGAAGAAACTTGTACGGAATTAAAGCATGTTTTCGCAAGTTTACAACAACAAGTTGATTTTAAGCGGGAAAAACTGAAACGTTTAAACAACAAACTGCAATCAGTTCGTCAAGAAGTACGCGACAATCATGATGTTTATATGAATGACCGGCAAGAAATTGAAGAAGCTAATAATGATGCTGCTATGTTAATAAATTTAGGATTAAATTTATCGAAAATTTTACTAAATTTTAATTTCTAGGCATTTACGACAGTATTTTCTAGTGATTGATAACTTCGTGCCATCTGAAGAACGTTCACGTCTTATCAGTTTGGCTCAATTTGATGAAAATAAAGATAATTGGGTATTGAATAAAGAACAAAGCAAAATATTGCCACGTGATCGGCCTTTAGCACATCAATATCGTAGGCCAATTTCAGATTATGCCATAAATGCTAGTCAAACTACACCAAAATATCGAGTAAAGATGGAAACAAATTTTCCGCGCATTTTTTTTAAATAAATTCGTTATTTGTAGAGTGAAAATGTGTTGGATTTAAAATTAGATATGCCAATAAGGACGACACAAGATTACAATTCGCCTGTAATTTGTCCACAAATTAAGGCAATTGTAAATGATGTGATTAAAAGTGATATAGATAGTAGTCATATTTATGTTAAATTACCTGCACATTCAGTTGGACGAAATTCTTCGAAATTAGATCAAGAAGGAAAATATAAACAAGCTACTAAAGTTGTTGTTGACATGCACAATTACAGGTAAAAATTACTTATTTATGAAATAAAATGATGATGATTTTTCGTTTGTAGAAATCGTCAAACACCAAAATCAGCAAAATCTGTTTTCCATTGAATATAAACACTGTTTTCTGCAATCTTATTGTGTAATACATGTATATTTGTTTTATTTTTAAATTTTATTTCTGTTTATTAATTTTTATTTTTCTTTAAATATGCTGTCCACTTTAGAAGAGAAACTGAGATGATTTCTTATATAATTTTAGTGTTATTTAAGGCTGTTATAAAATGTTCCCGATGAATATATTTTGTTTTGTTACGAAATTTGTTAAAGACTGCATTAATTAATATTTTAGTCAATTTTTTGTCCATATAAACAATAAATATGTATAACCAAGCCATCCTAATACATATATGTATTAATTACTACAGTTAATACTATTAGAAGCATTTATTTATTTTTATTACGCTGGATAGTGTTTTAAAAAGAAATTAAAATAAATTACTCTGAAATTATTTGCCTTTTATCTATTTTCAATTTGTTGCTACAATTATCACGTTCTTATGTTTATAATAATGAAAAAACTGCTGACTTTAAAACCGTTTGTACTCCAAACAAATTGCACTATGAACCGTAATAAATATTATTTTGTATACAAATTTTCTCACAAATCACGAAACACTTTTTAGACGAAAACAAAAACTATTTATAGTTTATATTAAGTGGTTTCTTTTCTGTAAAAAAGTTCTTTAATATAAACACTTGGCCAAAAGCTACAGTAATTATAGCTAATGCTTCCATTATGGACCACCACAATACCCGTTCATTTATATCTTCCGCTCTTTTTCTACCTTGAGTTTCTCTTAAACGATGATGCGTTTGGAAATCTACGATTGTATTCAACGCATTATGGATATCTTCAGCAGATGACTCCATCTGAAACAAATTTCATGATGACATTGTCAATTACAATGCAATAATGTTAGTTACTTGAGTCATAACAGTTGCATGGTCTTTATCAACCCCTGGCAAAGGCTGCTCATCCCCTACTTGAAAGTCCATGTACACCAGTTTATGAGAAAACGTGGAAAATTCATTACTAAAACAAACTACATACACCCCAGTCTCTTTGGCTGTGAACGTATGCGAATCGAATTGCATTTTAACTTGTTTGTACAATATTTGTTGTTTTGGATCTTCTAAGGTGACGTCAACGTCATACTGGCCGCCAGTAACCACCTTAAATACAACAGTTATTGATGTTTGCATATGATTTTTATAATATCTACCTGAAATTCTAGTGTGGCTGTTGTATTTTTTTTAATTTCTTCATGAAAACACTCTCTGGCACTGTCTGGCAATTCGAATGTTAATTCTGTACATTTGCTATATCGAAATAGTGCCAAAATTACTATATATAATAACCAATAGAGTTTTAACATTTTGCGAAAATTATTTAGTTAATGAAAAGAAAATTAATTCTCATAAAATCATTATCAAAATACAGTATTTGCCGATGACGTTCATAGAAAATAATATACGTTGATAACCTACAAAATACTAGATACTTTTATTATTTACGTTGGTCATCCTTCTTGCATACGAAACTTACATTTATTATTATTTAGGGTGTTTACAGAGATTAACGATAGGTGTATTACAAATTACATAATTTAATGTAAACTTATTAAAAAGAGAATACAATAAAATCAATTTTATTAAGCTAAATATTATATTACTAAATTATAATTAATCAGTTATTGCCAACTGTAAATAATTAGTCAAGTATGGAAGAAGAAGAGGAATATAACCATACTAAGACTACGTTAATCTAATGTATACAATGGAAATTGCCGATGTTTAATATTTTATCAATAAAACATGCTTTTTAATGACTGTGCAAAACGATTACAGTGAAATCCCCAATGAAATACTACGTAATTTTCAAACAGAGTCTCAACTAGTCCTAACGAATATATACAAGACCATTAGTATATGTATATAGTCTACAAGTTTCTAAAAAAGAAGATGAAGAAGAAAATCGTTAAAATTCTTTAGTAATTGTCAAAGTCAGCTGTTAAATAATTTAAAAATTAAAATTTAAATAAAATAAGGTTTCAAAGTTGAAAATATATGTTTAATATATATATGTGAAGTATGAAGTATTTTAATAAAAAACTAAGAACGTGTTGAAGTTTTTTCTCTTTCAGTTTTATATTTTACTAACACTTGATGGGGATTGAAGATATATTTATTTGGTATGGAAATATATGTTTTATTTATTTTTAGTTAGGTATCATATGTAGATTATATTTGTTAAGGTATCAAAGGAAAATCGGAACATACGATAAGCAACAATGGGAGACTAGACTTGAACAAAGAGAACAAAGAATATTATATGGTTTCAAACATGTTCCTAGAAGAAGTACAAAACCTAATACGGATTTAATTGACCTTGACTTAGTTCGAGGTAAAAAAATGTAGAATTATCGATTTTTGTAAGATGTATAAACTGGACACAAGTAGAATATCGGAGTAAATGTTACTACCACTTTAGTATAGAACTTTTTCAAATTTGATAACATTTGGATTTTTATTAAGCACGTTATGTTGTAAATCAATTTTAAATAAAATACCCGGTTTAAATGTATTAAGACATACTTACCCTTGTTAGATAACGTTAAACCTATAGATGTTTATAGTTTTTATTTTTTCTTTCATTTTTTCATCATGTGTAACATACTTCAAAACAATAAATCATTTCCTAATAACGTAGATATAATTGTTGGTTTCCAACAATTTTTGTAGATAAGTATTTAGTGATGATCGTTAAAAATATAAGTACATAATGTTGCTGCAATTGAAAAATTTCGCAATTCCAGGTTCATCATTTACAAAAGCAAAACCACAGCATGGTTTTCTCAAAGTTGCTAAATTAGCAACATTACGTTTTATATTTCTTCCATTTTATAGTAGATGGTGGATTCAGCAGACATCTAGAAAAGTTTTTATTTTTATACTTAGTTTATATTTTGCTCAGTTAATAAATGTCATATTTTATTATATTTATACTACAAACTCTACTGCATCTGAAGTGAGTTGTTTTTTTATTATGTTTGTAATTAAAACGATTTATATTTGTTTGGAAAATTTTGTTAGCTTCCATCATGTATGGAATTGGTTGTACCTATTGCTATGATGTGGGTGTTAATATTAATTCATTCGCAAATAGTAGCTACAAGTCCAGGCACAAAACTTAAAAAACCCGACATTAAACCATCGGTCAGACCTTTAAGACTACGTAGACGATGTCCAGGCAATACTAGTGATAGAAATAGTGAAGTTGGAAAACGAGGCACTGGAACATCAGATAATGATAATTCCACTACTGGAAAGAATAGAAAACTCACATTCAATGATGTGGTGAATGTAAATGGAAATAATGAATTTCCCAACAGAAACAGGCCACAATTCTTAAATATAAAACGTACAGTATGTGAAGACGATGGCTTTGAAAGCTATAATGGTAATGGATCTCGCACTAGTGATGAAGAATTACCATTAGGGAGTTTAATTAGAAATAGGAGAAAAGCGAGAAATTATAATAATGATGAATCAAGTCAAAATTTAGATTATAGACCATGTTGTAGTAGAATAAATAAATCGAGTAATGTGCAAAATAAAAAGCCAGTTTACAGTTCTGATTCAGATTCAGAAGCTAGCTCGTATGTAGTTAAATTCAAAAGTTTCCATTTAAATAATAACCAATAAGTCGAATTTTCAGATTGATTTCTGAGCAATTTAATTACGAGAAAAGACTATCCCGATTACCAGTTATAAGAGTTGACAGTGACTCGGAAGATGAATCATTTCCACAATTGGGAAAACGACGAACTGATACATCTTTATCAACAACAGATTGGATGGGTGTCACAACAAATAGTGAAGATTATAGTTCGGAAATTGATGTTGTATCAGATGATACACAAATGAATAACAATTCGGATAATGTTACAACATACGACAATGATTTGGCAGCTACAACAATCTTAAATCACTCAACAGGAAAAGGTTTTTTCATTGCATACAGTATTTAATATTGAATTAATTGAAACATTGTAGTAAGTTGTACGATTTGGGAAAGAAATGAAATCAAAAAAGCCGATTTAACAATGCTTGATATAAGTTTAGCGATAATAAGTAAAGTTGATTCAATGCCGGATAGTATGGATTATTTTTATATTGGTATTGTTATGTCATCGATATTAGCATTTTTACCAGTTGTATGTAGATTTTGTAATTGTACGTACGATAATAATGCTAACGATATACAATTTACAAAAAATGCCACAATGTTTTTATTAATATTCGAATCGCAATCAACATGGGGACAAATCTATAATGTTACATTAAATGAATTACCTGATACGTTATACAGTTTCTTTCGCATAGCTATTGGTGTATCATTTTGGTAAATGTTTATTAAAGCAACTCGTAGATGATATTTAATGAAATTATAAATTTTAGGGAGAAAATGTTCGTTATAATAGCGATCTTCCAACGTTTTATTTTATCAGCAATAGTATTTTTCCTTTTATCAGTAGCTGAACGTACATTCAAACAACGTTTATTGTACGCTAAATTATTTTCACATTTAACATCGTCAAGACGTGCCCGAAAATCCGAATTGCCGCATTTTCGTTTAAATAAAGTGAGAAATATAAAGACTTGGCTATCTGTACGTTCGTATTTAAAGAAACGTGGACCACAAAGATCTGTTGATGTGATTGTTTCAACTGCATTTATAATTTCTCTGCTTTTATTAACTTTTCTTTGTGTTGAACTATTGAAAGTATGATTATTTATTAAATATCCATCCGTAATACTAATAAACAATATTATTTTTTCTAGGAAACAGTTTTATTTTCACAATATTATTTGGAAGCGTTAGTTTGGTGTATTGGACTTGGTATATTATTATTAAGATTCATGACATTGGGTACAAATATAAATAAAAAATATAGAAATTTATCTGTTTTAATAACAGAACAGATAAATTTACATTTACAAATTGAACAAAAACCACATAAAAAGGATGAATTAACTGTGGCTAATAATGTATTAAAATTGGCTATTGATTTGTTGAAGGTTAATTTAATTAATTAGTTTTTGTTTTGATGTTGTATAATACATATGATTTGTTTTTGAATGTTTTAGGAGTTGGAAAATCCATTTAAAATATCCGGTTTATCAGCTAATCCAATTTTATATAATGTAACAAAACTAGTTATATTATCAGCATTGAGTGGTGTACTTTCAGAAATGTTGGGCTTTAAATTAAAGCTACACAAAATCAAACTTAAATAAAATGTGTGTTATTTAGTTAGATGATTAGAAGTCAAATAGAATTTACTTGAACATTTTAGGTGATATTTAAATGTGATGTTTAAAAATCGAATAAAAATTATTTAGTCAGTTAATCTGAAAGTCTTGTCATTTTATTATGTAAAAGGCAAAGTTTCATTAAAAGGGTTCTCATTCAATGAATTGTTATTACAAAGCAATTCATTAGTAAAATATGCAGATATTCTATTATTGCCATGCAAGAGGGTTATTTCTCCTGTTTATGCATAGAAATGTATAGGACAGAACTTGTGAATCTGCGAAGAAGATTAAGTGGTTTTAATGGGTCTATTGAGACCAAAGTTATGTCAAAACTTAAATCGAAATATCTAAATACATCTTGTTAAGTAGTTAATAATTTATAGCGACATTCATTCTGTCTTACTGAAAGAACAAAATTAAAGTTTCAAGTCATTTCATTTCACACAAATAGTAATTATACAGAGTGTTCCAGAATAATGTCAGAATATTTCATAAAGTATTAAATATTGAAAAAAATTTAGAAAATCACCCTGTACTTCGAAAACGGCCCAACTTACTGCAGTCTTTGCAACCCAATTAAATGAATTTTAGGAGTAATTTGTATATTGTAATGCAAAAAGCAGAAATCGTTCATAAATCATTTGCTCGAATTAATATATGTTGGAAAAATCTAACGTAAATTTATCTACCAATCTACGAATATATAAATTATGTATGTGGCAGACGAATGGAGGAAGAAATATTCGTCGATAGTGGTGTTTTTAAGGGGTGTCGAGTTTTGTGGTCTTGGCACGTTTACGCAATGAAATTGCTTATTAGGGGTGCTAATCGGATGGAATTTCAAGGCATACTAATTAAGGCAACCACAAGGTTGCATTCAGGTTAATATTTTCTGGCTGAAATCAAGATGGAATCAGTTTATCTCTGAAGTTTGATGTAAATTATCGGTAAATCTTTTTCCTTGATATTATTACTTATGACAGAAAAAACTTTCGATTAATTTATTAATATTTATAATAAACTTTTAATTAGAAGCGAAATTAAATGTTCAATATTCATCATTTCGTGCTAAAATACCAGGTCCCCTTCCACTTAAACATTATACCAATTTTTTATTAGCAGGGTTTTGTTACTTCCTTTTATGTTTTGTCTACCCCATGGGACACTCGAAGCTATTAATTAATTAATTTACAATGGTGATAAGACAAAATTTAACGTCTCATTTACATTTGTACTTATTATATCGCACATTTCTTTACATTTTAAACTAAATAGAGATAACGTTTACTCTAGGGTTTACATAATAGACCCTTATATACATGATGTATATTTGAAAACTTGCTTAACTTGCACTACCTAGTATCTTAAAAACGAAAACTCATAATTGAAGAAACCCAAAACCTTCCTAGATTATGTTGAAGGAACAATATTGAGCTATAAAGAAAATTTCTGAACCCACAAGGGCACAGATACCCAATTTTTTTAAATGGGATGACCGCACTTGTGTACCTCATTGGAAAACTTATAGAAAATGCTTTTCATCGGCACTAATTATTTTAGACTTTAATCTTATTAAAGCAATTTGGACAATCCGTACAAAACGATAAATATATGATAAGATAAAATAGTAATATAGTATGCTAAATAGTATAGTATTAATAATATGCTAAAAAATCATGGTAAATCATTAAGTTAATGGTAAAATCATAAACTTGTTAAAATTCACAGCTCCCTAGTCCCTACTTACTCTTTGCCAGACTCCGTATTTCGTAAGTATAATTTAGTCAATAATTTAATAATTATGTTACTATGGTAGTACAATGATGTCCTTTGATATTATGGTGTTTACTCTTACAAGGATTATATGTACATTACAATGTACATTACATACATGTACATATAAGTAAATTAAGGCACTCGTTAGCCGTTAAGATTATTATTAAGTTGTTATATAGTTCTGCTAGTGTGTAATTGTCTAATTGTATATTCGTTATTATTACAACCACCTCTATGTTATTATAAAATAAGATATTCATAATTATGTACACTATACTATATGTATGTACTTACATAGAATAGATTTCCAAGCATAAAAGAT
>SSSI01006341.1:0-18149 GCA_004796505.1 Oryzaephilus surinamensis
ACGATGGTCGTCGACGACGCCTACCATTTCCATGGTACGGAATCATCGGCAATAATTTTACCATCATTGCACGATGACCATGAATTTTACTATACAGTTTAGTAAAAGGTTGCATTTTCACCATATAAAATAATAGTTGAAGAATTTGAATTGTTTTCGAAGCACGTGAATCATTTTTCTATTTTCTGTACTGATTCATTTGCATTTTTATGGAATATATTGTGTTCGAATAAATATTTAATCTTAATTTGTACAGGTGCACTATAATGTTCTTTCACTTTTTCTTTGAATTATGTACATTCTAGTCGCTTTTAGCTATTTTCGATTAGATATCAATTAAATTTTTATTCTGTGTGAGTAATTTTTCCTTAAGCGATATTTTAAATGCATTAAATGATAGAAATTGTTAAATTGCTGTTAAATTTTAACCAGAAACTTTGAGATACGTGATTCTTTGTCTATTTCGAAGTTTGTAATATTAGTTGGTAAAGTAATAGGTCAAAAATGCTTCGATTCTGAACTAATTCCAACAATTACAATGTTGATACTTGAGAAAATCGCGATAAAAGCGTGTCGGAAATGAGCAAATTATAAAACTAACTTTAGAAAATCAATTACATATTAATTTTTACGAAAAATACATTATCTGGTTTCATATCATGTAAACTAGATGCAGACTTCGTAATTCTATACGTATTTACAACATCGATTCATATTTAAATATTGCGAGTAGTCTCGGTTTATTTCTAGAGTCATATTAAGATTAAATTGTATTAAACACACACACCTATTGTAATTCTGATTGATTCCATCTTTTGACTTGATCTTAATTCTAAGAACTGCAGATAAGTCTTATTAATCCTATTTGGTTGCTTAGCAGTTTTTTTCTAATTTCTAAATTAAATACCATTTTTATATTAGCAAATTAATAAAACTTTCAAATCAGTTGTAGAAACTCTTATAACTTATATCCATTGTAAAATGGGGTTTATTACATTAGTAAAAACTTTTTAATTAGAAAATATACTTTTAAAAATGACGTAATTTTTTATCAGAAACTATAAAAATTAGATAATTCAAAAAAAATTACTATAATAAGTAGTTCAACTAAATAGTAAAATAATGTTTTTAAAATCGTTAAAATTTTATTAAATAAAACAACAATAAATTAACATTTTACAGAAGAAGCATTTTATTTGCACTTATAGTTTGTAATTTCAACAATATAATAATAATAAATTAACTTTGACTTAAAGAATTTAAGTGATGATGGAACATTTTTTGGTTTCATTAGAATGAAAATATGTTTCTATCTAAAATGATATGATTTTCTTTAGATTTTACGTATATTCATGTGTATTTACATTATTATTATGTTATTATTGTACAGCAGGTACAAAAACTACATAGAACAGTATATTTCCAACCAAATTTAACACAATATTATTAAATTTACTAGTTTTTTTTTTGTGGAGGATTCAATAGATTTACAAAAATAATATTAAATAAATAACTTATAACGAAATGTATACTAATAGTGAAATAAATTATTTGCTTATTAATTTTATTTTAATTTTATTATTGTTTTGACTGATTAATGCAAAACAGCCATACTTGCACCATTATTATTAAAGCACCCTAAACGGAACCAAAACCATATACAGTTTAATTTTCGCAAAAACTATTACAATAACCGGTCTGTTCATGACCAGTACAGTAAATTCTCGGGCTATGTGAACTATCCCAAATTCCTGGACCACATCTAGTGCACAATCCCGACAAAGTGCAGGGAATTTCACGAAGTTGTCGGAATTGGTGCAACAAACCACGAGCTTTTCTCGCAATCACCTGTCCATCCATGTACATTGCTAGAAAAAAATATGAAATTGAATTTTAATTTAGCGTTTTGAAATTGTTGTTTTCATATGGTTTTACTAATACTGAGGTTTCTATTCGTATTAAAGTTTTGATAAAGATAAAGCGTACCTAACGAACTGAAATGGAGCAGCATTTCATCAGCACGTAAATCTTGAGCAATTACATCATCAGCATAAACACAAATAATGGCCAAACATAAAAATAAATGGAAATAGTCGGTTAAATAATTCGCCCAACAAGCTTCCCACATTCTTAATGCCACTGCTTCAGTGAATTCACGTTTAAAACATCTGAAATTAGAGTAAATTTAAAAAACATTACTTTATTAAAAAAAATTCCGTACAATAGTATCCAACGATGACAAAACAACAATTCCATAGCATCTTTATGCTTCTCCAAATGCGCATAAAATTTCGGCACCATCAAACGCACCAATTCCCTAAGAAAACGCAACGACCTGTCCATGTCCCTGTCGGTGGGGGTGGCAACGAAAACGGCACGTTGCATTAATCCAACAAAACACCAAAAAGCGGCAACTTCATCTTTCAGTTCGCACAAAACCGGTGCCAGTAAATCGCTCATACCTTGCGTATAACCCAAAGTTGGATTATAAACGGCGTAATTCAGTAAAATATTCTTCATAACTGTTAAATTTGGATTATTGTCACCGGCAAAGAACGGATTACCACGGTCTGTGCGTACAACATCTTTTTCTACAACGCTTTGAATTTTCCTTTTGAACTGATTCAATTGATTCTCATTTAAATCCAATCGTCTACGTGTTATTTCATCGTACTCTTGTCGCCTAATTTCAACAATTTGATTACGTTCCTCATAAGTGCTTTGATATGGATAGACGTGTAAAAGAAATGGCCACACTTCTTTCCTTATGTTTCTATCCATTCCAGAGAAAAATACACATTTTCGCAATGTCAAATCGTCATCCAATTGGCCGGAATCGTTAAATAGTGCACGAAACAGTTCTTCAGTCAGTTTCGGTACTTGGCCTTCTTCTGGATGCAATTCCAAATCGGATACTTCCGGTCGACAGACCATAAAGTGGCGGTAAGGCAAGTTCTCATCACAACCTAACAATGACGTGTAAATTTTCAAAAAAAAATCGCAACTATTTTTGACTCACCTTTGGCAAATTTAATGCTATGCAATAACGAATGCCATTGATGTAACACTTGTGCCAAATGGTCCAAACCACCGTGATGGAAATGCAGAATTTTGTATTGCGATTCTCTAGATGCAACAACCAATTGGCCACAAGTGCAACTATTATCATTAAAAAATAAACGCAACGAACGCATTTGACTTAAATCGACACTAAATCGTCGACAATTGTGCATTTTCTTTGTAGGCATTATTGGTGAACTATTATTACTATCAGGAAATGTTAAATTATGTTTTTGTATTAAAAATTCCGGTGTTGAATTCCAATTCATCATATTGCTATCGTTTGATGTGACAGAAGCTGAACGACTAAATTCATAATTGTAATCTTTAACACTTTCTGGTGTCGATATTTCAATATCCGGATTCGATATATCAACATTTATATTTATTATTGTGTGCTGTTTATCGTTACTGTCATCTGAACTGATCGATTCGGATGAATTTAAACGCAACACACCAATTTTGTCATTATTATCATCGTAATTTAGAAATGGATTTGTGTTTTTTAATTCCATACTGGATGGTCTGTCATTGTTGCTGCCATCATTCGAATCGCTCGACGTTAAACTTTCGACACTTTGTTGTTTCTGTTTCAATGTACCATTATTTGTCTGTATTGGTATGGAACATTTCGATAATGCCGTATTTGGTATCCATGTTAAAAACAGTGTGGGCCTTCTCGTTTCATTATATTGATCAACAAATACTTTTGTCGTAATTGTTAAATAGCCAGGATGATGTAAAATGTCATTATCTTGTCGTATCATTGCCGGTGGATGTACGCATACATTATTTTTACAAAATAACACTTCATTATCTTCGTATTCCAATGATTTCGTCATTAATTCATCTTCGCCACCAAGAATGTAAGTGGAGGCACGTCGAAAAATGTCCGTTAATGGCATTTTGGGTGCAATTTTCTATTTGGAATAGTGAAATTTTCACTTACACACTGAATATTCTTCTTCGTATTCGAACTATAAACAATTTCATTGGCAAAATTTTTTTATTAAAGCACATATGTTCGAGATAAAGTATTTACAATCATGTTGGAATTGTGCATTGCCGCCCCCATGCCCTACAAACGATTTATTGATCGTTTTTTCGTCGACTTCATACAGCGCACTGTTTCTGACAATAGAGAATTGGTTAATAAACTGTACGAATTTGTTGTGCGTCTCCTTTTTAGCCTATTTATATTATCAAATTGTTGATAAACAATAAATAGATGTAAATATGGAACGTTTTTAATTTGAAAAATTTTCCTTAATTATCTTTCTATTCCAAGCTTATAAATATTGTAATAAACCAAGTTGAATTTTTAAACACAGTACATTTATTTGGTATAAAAATTATGAATCCTTTACATTTATATGTACATTATATTTATATCAACACATACATACATATTATAATACAAAAATAGTTAATTATTTATAAGTATTTTCCATAATATTATCACAAAATGATTTAAAACTTGCTTTCAAATGCAAGGCGTGTTAATTAACAAAGAAAATGTATATATGTTTATCAAACCTTAACCAAAAGTCGAACAAGAACCTTGATAAGCAAAACAGAAGTTTAAATAACTTCCAAAGAGATAAAAACTGTTTTTTATGAGCCAGGAATTGGAAATTTTTTGAAATATGTATTGCTGGCCACATAATGATAAAAGCGCGCCATTATTTATTCAAAATTGTTCCGTTTTTGGGACTATTACAATTTTTTGTAGGTCTTAAAGAGTTCTCCACTTCTTTCCAAATGTCCAAAAGCTATTTAAATAAACAATAGTTTAGTAAATTAAATAAAAATTGTATAAACAAATTATACCTCTGAATGTGATCTCATTTTAACCGCCACCAAATTATTTAATATTGTTGATAATGTTTCTAAATAAGCAAAAACTAATTGAGTTTCCATATAAACACAATATAAACTAAAGTCTGTACGCAATTCTATATTACTGATAAGATTTTCTTGGGTTAACATTTTCGCTTCCAGTTTTTCAACGCTTTCCGCCTTAAAATAACAATACAAATTAAAAAATAATTAATTAACAACAATTAAGTTTGTACATCAGTTCCTCTGATAGCGCCTTGAATTTTTCTTTTCTTCAATGAAAGCATTTTGGATAAAGCCACTTGATGGTCGTGCGTTAATCCTTTTTCTAATCGTTCACAAAGTTCTTTATGCGACACAAGAATGTCCAAAATAAGCGCTAATCGTTCACAAACAGTTAATTGTTCCACATTTGAATGTTGTTCACACTTAATACCCATCGGTTGTAATTCTTTAGCAATTTTACTAAAGTCACGTTGCATTTCGGTCCAATTTTCAACAATGATGTCACCTTGTCCGACTTGCAGACCACTTAAAGTTCTCATTTGTACAGCCAAATCGTTGGCGTCTTTTCCTTCAGCCAATTGTCGTTCAACACTCGATTCAGTTAAATGTTTTAAGCGACCAACCACTTGAACTAGTGCACGAATTTGTTCTCTACTTGTCGCTATCTGATTATAATCGGCTGGTAATAAATTCTGGAAAGAAATTATATAAATTTTGTAATATTTTTTCGATTCGTTGGTGCAATACTTTTGCAGTTCCAGCCAAATCGGATGTCATAAATTCGTCGGGAGCACGTCTGTAAATTTCCCGAATACGGTGTTGAATATCAGGGCCTTGATCTGTTAGAAAAAAGCCAACAAGAGCATCATGGCATATAGTTGGATGGCAACACACTAAAGTGAGCCAACGTTGAAGGCCTCTTCGTCGAGATTCCAGGAAATGGGCATCAGAAACTATCTTTTTGGGCGGAAGTGAAGGCACCAATCTAGAATACGTTAACTGGAATATAAGAACGATTTCATAACGATTTTTTTACCTGTATGGAAATCTGGAAAGCAATAATTCTTGGAAGGCAACAAAGTCGTTGTACCTTCGTGTAACTTTACTGTTAAATCTCTTCGAAGACACAATGTACTCGGTGTATTTGAGGAACAGTCCTTTCTTTTCCGGCACTAATTCTATATGGATTTTATCAGTTTGTACAATACTGGCGTAATTCAAGCCGACAATTAAATTTTGTTTCATATTTAATTGAATTTTTAAATTTTTTACAACAGATAAATCATTTATATGTGGTATTGGTAACTCTACAACAACAAAAACAACAAAATTAATTCTAATCAACAATTTGTGTGTGATAAAACACATTTTTAAGTAAATATATACCCTTATCAGTTGTATTTAAAAATAATTTCTCTGTTATATCTTTGCCTTGTTGTGCCCATCCTATTAAAGCTAATGTTTTATAAAAGTTTGTACGTGTAACATTTTGTTGGTTCGTTGATGGTCCAACAATGAGGTCCCATATTGTTTTCAATTGTGTAACATTTAAATTGCATTGTGTTAAAAGGGAATGGTAAATGTCGCGTATTATTGGATCACCATTTATTGAACATGTATCGAAAATTTCACTATAAATTAGTGGTACACGACCTAAAACAAAAATCATACAACAATCATAATAAATGTATAATTAAATTCATTTACTTACTCGATGTAAAATCAGTGGTCATTTTTTATTCTGCAACAACTTCCATAACATATTAGCTAATATTAAATCCTGTTTTGTGTCGATTTCAATGTCGTCATACTTTGCAATTTCTACAATCGCACAACTATAATAATAACACAAAAATAGGAGAAAAATTACATTAAAAACCTTGTATTATTGTTTTGTTGTGTGAAATAGCACACACAGTACAGATAATGTGGGTGGATGTATATTTTACAACTACTAACCGGATATGTACACTTTTCTAATTAGCCCCAAGGGGCTTCGCACTTACGTACGTACAACTATTAACTAAATAACAACACTTTGTTGTTTGGACAACGGGCGAGATGAAAACAACAAATAATTTCTCGTGTGTGTATAACTGTTTCGTAAGTGCTTCGCTGGCATAATATTATATTCATGAATTGTATTGGTGAAGACCACAAATGTGTGTACATTCACTTCATACACTTTATGTTTAAACATTGGACTTTCTTACTTACGTACACAGAGTGGGATTATAACTTTGTACCTGTTTGTTTGAAACAGTCCGTGTTTTAATATTAATTCTCTTCTAGCCATATAAAACATTCCATTTTCAATTAATATACCAGCATTTAATTCTTGTCTTCTGGGACGGTTTGATGGTGAAAAATTCAGTGGTACGATTTTGTTGTTCTTCAATTCAGACCAAAATAACTTGTACGAACTGTAATTACCAGTAAATCTTTTTTAACAAAGTTATTGGGTATTTTTTACCGTGTAACTGAAAATACGCATTCCCTGCCTTGTTTCAACAATTTTATGGCTTTTTGAAGGTAGTTTGCTCGTAGAAACGGCGAAGTGCATTGAATTAAAGCGACTACATCGACTTGGGAATGATGTTTAAGGAATTCTTGTACTGCTGTTAAAGATGAGGCCGTGTCAGTGGCTGTTTCAGCAGCCCTCCAATGCACATTCACATTTGCTAATAAAAGAAAGTTGATTTCAAATGAAATTTCAATTATTTTTATTACCTTTTGAAGATTCTTCTGCTATTAGATAATGATCCGTTGATACCCAAATGGATTTAAATGCTTTAACAGTTTTAATTGTTTCTAAAGACAAATTTAAAATGGATCTATTGTTGACTTGTGCTAGATTTTTCAGTTTAATGCCTTTTGAACCACCTCGAGCTAGAATTACAGCTGCTAAATGTTTTTCATCCCCAAACGGAGCCCTATTATAATTGTATTTTAATAGGAATATTTTTAGTATAGGAAAATATTTACCATTTATAATTTTCACATGCTAATGCAACACTTAAAAATATAAACAAGATGCACGGCATGCCTTTTAGAACTGAAAAAGGCAACACAATTGCTTTTGATTGAATTAAATTTAATCTAGTTGGGCTTAACATTAATTGAATTTGTTTTGTTGAATTGAATTGAAATAAAAGTGTCATCCAATTTTTTTATAATGCGATTTTCATTGATTCAAAATTGACGAACAAAACAAAAACAATGAGTCTAAATCAAGTGGCGGAACAGCATCTGAAAGTAAAGATTTAAAGACAAATCAAAATAAAAATTCATTAGAAAACGAAGGTGTAATAGACCTTCTGACAAGATTGTAAATTTAAAGTAAATTACGACGTTTCAGATGCTGACAGTGAAGAGCAAAGTTTCCAATCTGCTGAAGGTGCAGATGAAAAATTTTGGAAGCCAAAACGCGATTTTCTTTACAGTCCATTACGTCCTGTTAAAGATAAAGTTCCAAAACAAGAATTAAGTTTTCAAAATTATTACAAACCGACTTATAAATTTGCTGAATCTATAGAAGAAGATCGCGAGGGTCCAAATTTACGACGTCTTAGTGAAACGAAAATATTTAATCCTAAAGAAGTACCACCTGAACAACTAGCTGCAGACGATAAAACTGAAATTATTGACATAGAAATGGGAGAAAACGACAAAGATAAATTCATGGATGACGAAATTGTACGAAAACTTTCAGTGGAGCCAGAAATAGTAATAGAACCAGACCCAGAGGAAGAACCAGAACCACAGGTTTTAGAATGTTCGACTTCTTGTGCTGATTTAAAAGGCGGTGATAAAATTCCTCTGAAAAGGACTGCGCCATGTACAAATTTTTTGGCTAAACTACAAAAGTTTTTCAAGGAAGTAAAATCATCATCGCGAGTTGCGATAATTAAATGTAGTAATAGTAATATCTCTTTTGTAAAATGTGGTCAAAATAATGTATCAGATGAACATGGAAGAGCAGCGTGTTGTAAATGTGGCTGTAAAACTTTGGAATTAGAAACAAAGGATCAAAATGAAGAAAATAAAAATGAGGATGAAAATTAACGTTTCAAAAAGAACCAGAACAGGATGCGAATCCGTTAGAATATTATTATAAATATTTTGAAATCATTTTCAGTAAAAATAAACGTTCATTTAAACTTAGAGAACGTTTTAATGTGACTGTAATGAAAATAAAAAATGAAACAACAAACACGTACTTTTTTTAAAAAAAGCTAATAAAAGACTGCTACCAATTTTATTTATAGTTTTATTTCGATACAAACAAAACTATTATTCCACATGGAATAATTTGCATTAAACAACAATTTTCAACCCCTAAAGGCAGCCAAAACACATTTCCTTTATCGATTTTCCACGCAGCAGTATAATTCTGCGCTTTACTATTTTTGTCCAACAGTTCACGAAACGAAATGCCAATCTTTCAATTTTAATTATTCACCGTATGTTTACGGTTTAATGATAAGTTTTTTATTTAAAAGAATTGTCCCATCCGGTAAATGCGATAGCAATGGGTCTGATTCAAAGGAAATCTCAACCAACCTACGATAATAACTGCATATGTTTTGGGATAACGTTACGACAATGGTCCATTATCATTTCCATATTATTTGCAGTAAGTTTATCTTATAAAAGTGCATATGAAATTGTTTTTGATAATATTTTTGTAGATATTCACAATCATTCTGTCCAGCTTTAGTGCTTTAGGTGTCTTACATACTAAGTATATACTAGAATTGTTACGATACGATATTGAAGTGGAACAAGAACGACAAAATGAATATGATTCCCCAGTATATAGTTCGAATGAAGCGAAATTACATGCATCTGAAGACGCAGTTTTAAGTAGAACCATTCAAATAGATTCCATTTATCAGTTTTGATATTCTTGTTAAATTTTAGTAACACAAAATATATTGTCAATTTATTTGTGGATGTCATGGGTCCAATTGGGGGCCACAGTTTTACTAATTGGTGGCGTTTGCTTGAAGAAGCCCTCTTATATACTTCTTTGGCTGACCATCAGCTTACCAACGTACGTGCTAATGATTTGTTTGATAATTTATTTCAATGGTGTGAATCAATATTATTTAAATCACAGAATTGGTTTAGGTAATTTACCGGTTTCTTCCGGCTTATTGATTAATTTTTAACACGAATTCATTTCAGTGATTGGTTTCGTGTGTCTACCGATATTTTTAGGCATGTGGAAAGTTATATTTCTGTATTATCATCAATTAAATATGCGTACATGTTCACAAGATCCACCACCAACTGTAATAAAATCAAACAATGGCATGACACATGTTATTACAGTACAAATACCACCTAATCAAGATACAAAACCAGCACAAAATGTAGTTTAAACATTATTTGTAATAGAATTAGTTCAATTTTTCTAACTTCCATCTATGAAAGGAACATTCCAAATTTTTTCTATAAATATATATACATAGTTGTATTTGACGCAATTTTGCAAATCTAGACAATACTTATATACTATATAGTGTGCGATTCATATATTTTGAAACGCATAAATTTTCTTTAGACTTTTCAGACAATTTTCTTTAGATAAATGGGTGGTTGGAAAGCACCCAAATCTGAACTATTATGACTGTTAAAGCATTGCACAAATTTTCCTTATAGAGTTTATTATTGCTATAATTGTTAACTTCTATTAAAGTTTATTGTAAAAGTGATTATTTAACAAATAAACAATTTATAACAGTTCTTCGAGAGTTTAAATTCAAAATATGTAATGTTGGTCAACTATATTATAAAAAAATTATTTTCTGGTTTACTAAAAAATTTATTTCGATTTATTTATTAATTATTGACACAAATGTTATTTGTTCTTATGAGGCTCATTAATCACTTTCAATTTTTCAATTTCATTAAACTTCTCCTGTATTTGTTGTTTTATCATCAGCCGATATTTAGCCCCTTCACCTAATTCTTCCATTTCCTTCAACCACTCTTCTCTATCTTTAATTTCCTGCATCACTAAATTCCTAATTAAATAATTTTCTTGTTTCAATCCCAAATTTACTTACACTCATCAAATCTACTGAGTTTATGATTACTTTTCTCATTTTTGTCCTCCGTTTTTCTAACATTTCCTGATGGCACTTCACTGTTATACGCCATCCGATCTTGTAGTTTCTGTTTTTCTTTTTCCCTATCAATTCTCGGATAAAATGGAACGAATTCATCCCGTTTATAAGCACCTGATTTAATTATTGCGTCTTGTGAACGGCGTCTTGACGCTGAACATGGCCTTATCACAACTTTCGGCACACTTTTTGGGTAAGAAGGCTTTCGCACCGGCAACGGTTCGCCATTTCTTAAATAATAGTCGATACTCTTGCGCTGTCTCATGGACATTTTGGTTTCTTCCATCAAAACTACAAAAAAAATGCTAAAATTTCCTACAAAAATATTCCTATTGTATTACGATTGAGGAAATTCTTTGTTTCAGGGCTGTAAGTAGCCTTTGCAGTGTGAAAAATTCCACCTTGGGAAACATTCTTACTTGGCCACTGCATTTTTCGTTGAATTATTCAAAAATGATCACAAAAACACATTTCTTTTCCATGACAACGTCCAATTAGAGAATTGTATCGATTTAACAACGAAAAAAGAGCTCAATTTTTAATTAATAAATATTTATTTGCTACGAATAATACAAATACAATTAAAAATATAAAATATACACTATAAAAAATATTCTAAGACTAGATTCAACAATCTTTGGCAGATTTTTTTTCTCTAAGCTGGAAGTATAGTTAAAATGGAATACTTTTATTAACAATTGGAATTGTCCGAATAAAAAAAACGTTAAAATCCATTCAAATAACATTTACACTTTATTTTAAAGCTCTTAACGTAGCCAACAATTGATCCAACTCAACTTTGTAGCCAATCAATTGTTGTTGTCGATCAGAACATTGTTCACAACTTTTGTTCGTGATGCTTTTTTGGGCCAAACCGTGAACAATGGCCCTTAAACGATGCTCACGTTCTTCGTAACGTTTCTCCAAAAGGGAAATCTGCAATGAATCAGTATTAAATTGTAGACAAATCAGTTAATTTGCATAAATAGTAAAAAAACCTTTCGAAGTAGAGCTTCCACTTCACCACCTCCATTAACAACAACACCTCTTGTTGGCCTATCTTCATTATTCAACAATCTGTTGTTCAAATGGTCCCTTTCAACACTTATTATTGCCAATTCTTCTTTAGTGGCAGTTAATTGCGTTTGTAATGTGGTTATTGTGACTTTTTGCATTTCTAATTGTTCACGTAATGGTGTTACATTTGCAACATATTGACTCATTTCTCGTTCATGTGCTTCTTGTAAAGCATTCAACTATTAGAAAAAACAAATTGGATAAAATTTAACGAAAAAAAACCGCAATATAAACTTACATCGTGAAGCCGTTTGGCTTTTAAAGCTTGATAATCGTCTTCTAAACGCATCAATTGTTGCTTCATTTTGTCTCGTTCATTTTTAACAATTTTCAATTCATCTTCAAGTGTTTGTAAATCGTTAACATTTTCATTAGATTTCAATTGTAATGCCAATTTCTCCGGATAACTACGAAACTCCCTTTTATCACTTAAATTCTTCAAACTACCTTCACGTTCTTTTTGTAATCTACGATTCGTTTTTCTCAATTCATCAATTTCTTTTTGTAAACGATTTACAACGCGTTCTTTGTTTGTTAAATCCGCTTGTAAGCCACGTATTGTAGCCACCAAATGTGTTTTCTCTTTTTGTTCACTAATCTTCTCAACTTTCTTCACATTCTTCGGTAATATTTTCGATACAATTTGTTCTGTTTGTGTAGAAATCGTGAACGAATCTTTTGCTGGTATATTTTCACCATTAAATGTTTGCGTATAAACATCATAAGTGTCCAATTTTCGTTTCAATTGACTTTTCAAATCGCTTACATGCAATTCCAAATCGGATATATGACTTTCGTATTTCTGTTTCAATTGTTGGAATTTATCTTGTATATCTAAGAAGACTTTAGAACTTTGTGTGTCACGATTGATGGCCTCTTGTTCTAACGCTTTAATTCGGTCTTCTAAAACACGACGTGCTGTTAAATTTGTATCAGTTGCATCATTTTTGGCAGCAACAATTAATGCTGAAACAGAATCCGGATGTTTTCTTGCTATAATACGTTCCATTTCTTTTATTTGACGATTCAAATCCTGTATACATTTTGCATCTTTTTCATTTTGTAATTTGAAATTTTTATTTTGTAATTTTTCCATTTCTAACAGTTTATTTAAATTCATTTCATTTTCTAGTAATTTATCTTTAGTTTGTTGTACAATTAATAATTCATTTTTATATTTATTTAATGTTGAATCCAATTCACAAACACGTCGTTCCAAATTTTTATTCGAATTTAATAAATCTTCAAATGAATTCTTTAAATGTTGGTGTGTGTTATTTAAACTATCCAATTGTAATTGTAAAGCTGTATTAATTTCTTGTGAATCTTTTAAATTTTCTAATACCCGTTCAAGTTCTAAATTTATTTCAGGCGATTTTATTGTTTTTGTTATTAATGAAGTCTTTGTTACATCCAACAACTGTTTCGTTTCTTGTAATTCATTCTATTATTAAAAAAAAAAATTATTATTATTCGTGGTTCAATGGACTAAAACTTATGGAATTATAAAAATTTATTATACATTATTAAAACGGTATATGCGATTAATGTAATCAAAAGAATTCTTCATTTTCAAATTAATTAATTGCTTTTTGATGTGTGAAACCAGTTTTAATGGAAACATTGACATCAAAGTGCATTTTGACCCCAAATCACAACCACAACAACAAAAATCTTCCTTATGATTGTGTGAAAAAAAAACACAACCACAAGAAAATTCTTGCAGAGAAATGAAATTTCTTGTTTATTGTTTTAAAACACATCAGATTATTGATTAAAAACCTATTGGCTATTGTTCATTAAACAATACATTAGAAAGTAAATAAAAACAATTTCTTTCCATTATAATAAACAATTTATTAAACATTACATAAAAATTATATTAAATTTACAAATTCAATATACAAAATATGTATACAAATTGAATAATAAAACACTATTACACGAAAACGATGAATGGTGTTTAAATATATCATTAGATATATATATGTTAAAATATTAAATATACACAATTAATTTTATAAACTTCAAGTCATAAAAACTAGAAAAATAAATAATAAATATAAACCCGGACTCTAAAATACGTCAGATACAAATCAACGTTTTGCAATAAAATTTTATGAAAAACTGAAAACAAATCAATCAGTTTTGGATGTACCGTTCCTCCACCTTACTTTGGGGTCAATTAGAATAGTGTGTGTGTGTGTGGGCCCCCATTCACAGAGCGTTTATAAAATCGCATCGCCACCAACCTGATGCGACATTTAAATCATTGAAATGAAGCTGTACAGTTTGGCGTTGATTTATTTAATTGTACATATCGTACATGCACGTTCACCACCACCATTAAATCCATCCGATTTAAATTATTTTAATAAACAAATAAATTATGTGATTGAAGATATTGATGAAATACAACCAGTGTTTTCTGTACGTACGAATTTAAATTCATCAACATTATCAAATCAAACTGATTTGGAAAATGATGTACAACCAGAGGCACGTATTTCGTACAGTGGTAGCCAATTATGGAAAATTATTATTGATAGTGAAGAGAAAATTGATGTATTATTGAAACTACGTGAAGAGAAAGGTAAGTAAAATTGTTAAATTTAAAAAAAGGGTGCTAAAAAAAGTTGGACACTTTCACAGATATTACAATGTGGGGCGGTAATGCGACCACTCTTGATATTCTAGTCAAGCCAAATTCATTAACAAAAGTTAACAAAATGTTTTCGGATAGTAATATCAAGTATAATATTGTTATTCAAGACTTGCAACAAGCGATTGACGAAGAAAATCCATCCGTTATCGAATTGGACGATCGCAGAGGTAATTTATTCGATTATTCATATCCATTGTTTGAAACATTTTTCCATAACTAATTAATAATTATATATTATTTTTATATATTTAAATACAAATTTATTTAAATTGTGTTCGAAAAACAAATACGAAATATGTACTTTTTATATATCATAAAAAGTCATAAAAAGAGAAAATCGAGGAGAAAATTCTTATGCAGTATATAATTTAAAATTTCTTTCTACGATAATTGATATAATCATTAGTTAGGCATTTTCCAATTATTCTTGAAAAGTTTCTTTGAATTATTTTCTCAACTACAAAGCTTTGATAAAAAATCTATAAAATGCTAATTATTTGCATTGCGTGCAATGTTTTTTTAAACAATATTTCGATAATGTGCGCTAATATAATTGAATTATATTAGCTTTTAAATGTTTCCGCGTACGTCACGAATTAGTTGCATCAAAAAAATCACACATGACGTCACGATATTTGTAAAAATATTGAAAAAAATATACAAATTATTTAGATTTCTTGATGGAAAAATTCAATTATTGTTTGAATAAAATTTTAACAATACTAGCCTCGATTGCCATTCCAACCTTGTGGTAAGGGTTGCCATAATATCGTGATAATTATTTAAAACAATTGTTAAAAATTTTAATTTGAAGGTGTTTTTTTTTAATTTAAATAATTATAATTTCTTCACGAGATAAATATTAAAACAAAGCAATGGAAAAGTTAATATATTCTTAAGTATAATACTGCGATAAACAAAACTATTAAAATTTTTATCGTAAACTAATAAATCTTTGAAACAACAATAAATAATTTACCGAAATGTTATTTTTTATCAACTATTGTTAATAAACTTTATTGACAATAAATCGATTTAATTTAATAGCATATCCAAACACCTGTAAATCAATTTTGTCAGATAATAATTCCATTTACATTTGCTTTTTGAACACATTTAAATTTTACAACATACACACATTGCCATTTATTAGAAAAACCACCCATATTTCAGCAAAAAGATTGCCATTAAAATATAAGACAGCCTGGAGAGGTCTTACTTCTCTAGGGAATAGATTGGAGTTATGGCCATCAGCTAATTGGGGTCCGTAAATCAAAAAATTTTACAGTAAGATGATGTAATGGCATGTGTTTTTCATAATATCTATGTGTTTTGTAAATAATTTTGCACTTGCACGCATTTCAGCACTTAAAAATCATCAAAACTTTAGCATGTGCACCAAATAAACAACTTTACAATTTTAATTAATTTCTAATAAATATTTTTTCAATTTAGGCCATCGTTTAACTTGGCAAGCATACCACCGATTATCCGACATATACAGTTACATCGACTATTTAACTGAAACTTATCCGGATTTGTGTTCCCAACAAGTTATCGGCAGTTCAATACATGGCCGGCCATTAAAAGTATTGAAAATATCAAATGGTAATGCTGGTAATCGTGCCGTATGGGTGGATGGTGGTATACATGCCCGTGAATGGATATCACCGGCAACAGTAACATACATTGTCAATCAAATCGTTGCCAATTTCGAATCGGAACCGGATTACATCCAAAACACCGATTGGTATATAGCGCCGGTTTTAAATCCAGATGGTTACGAATACAGTCACACAGTGGACAGATTGTGGAGAAAGAATCGGGCACGATCCGGTCAATGTGCTGGAACTGATTTGAATCGCAACTTTGGGTAATAATAAAAATTGGGCTAGTTGCACATTTTTTTTTTTATTTACTCTTTTAATGTAGACGATATTCATGATTCAGAAAATGTACTTACTTTTTTTCAACGTACAATAGTTTTTTTTTAAAAAAATGTAAAAACGCAATTTTGACATTTCAATTATTTTCTTAGTACATTGTGACGTCAATAAGTAAGAAACTTCCGGCGGACCGGAATTGACAGTTTTTGTTTATAACATAACCTCAATTGTAGTTTTCAACTTTGGTACAATTAAAAAATAAGTTTTTATTTAAACTGTTACCTACAAAAATAGTGATAAAACGATGTTTTGTTCCATTGCACTACAACAAATTGTCGTTTTATTTGAAAAAATTGTAAGGAAATCTTGTTTCACTGCCTATGTTTACGCCTGTCAGTAAAATCTTGACAGCGGTGTCATTTTCTAGTATTTCGCGCGATTATCACTGATTGGCTGTTGCAGTCGATGTTGATGGCGGTGAAAAATAGTACGTTTGAAATGAATATGGTTTTTTAACTTTTAATAACAAATTGAGGAAAAAAGATAAAAATGTGAAAAAAATATTTTAAGGGTTTTTTAACACGGTCTATCGATTTCTGAAGTCAAATCTTAAATCCCCCGCTCATGCAACTACCCCATTGCGTAAAACTGAGAGGATAAAACCCTATCGTCATGTTTAAATGTGTAAATTCCTGCAGTAGTTTAATATGGGGATAGTCACTATTTTCCGTAGGGGTCGTGTAAAAACGATATGTTTCAGTGGAAGAAATTCACAAAATATAATTAATTTATGAAAAAATTAAGGAACAAACCTATTGGCACTTAAACTTAGTAACAGTATTACAATGGACTCAAAAATCATTTTGTTACGTTTTTCCTGACCTAAATTTCATTTTTCATCTGATGCAATAATGTGAGGAGTGGGTTAGGAATTTAGCACTTTAATCAGAAAATTAGTACAAGTAAGGTGCAGGTTTACAATTCCCCTTAAAATACCTATATGAAGAAGCTAAGCTAAGCTTAATACCTTAAGAATGAAGCTAAGTAAAATAAAGTCGTTGTATCATTGATATATATTCCATATCATGTTGAAAGACAAAGATATTATCGTCCATTGTTTATTTTATAAAAGAATATTGAGTATATCTTACTCGAGTTCTATTATTTTTCTTAGTATATTAAACGATGTGTTTATTTCGGAAATATTATTTTTTACAATTATTAATTATTACTTAACTGAACATTTTCTGTTACACCTGTTGTCATAAAATAAACATCAATAACAACTTCGATAAAAATGTCTTCGACATTTGTGATATAATACTTGGCCGGCTAGAATAAGTGCTTTTCCCGATATGAAAAACATTAAATAATACAACACTAAAAAATTCAATAAATCCAATGATTATAATTATTCTCCAAGGAACAACGTTCCACGCAAATTGCTGCATTCATTTCGATTAATTTTACAAAATATCTGTC
>SSSI01006342.1:0-16457 GCA_004796505.1 Oryzaephilus surinamensis
CGATAAAACTATTAAAGAATAGAATAGAAAAAGAATGATGAATTTGCGTGTTACATGCTGAATTTTGCCTTTGACAAAACAATAGGAAGGTCAAATTAAATTTATTTACAGGCTAATGATGATATGGATGATGGTTTTACAATTAAATACAAGAAAATCAACTTAAATGATAAACAAATCGAAATTTTTGAACTCTTGCTTAAAAATGTTAACGATAAACACGACCCAGATGTATTTCATAAACAAATTAACAATGAACTAAAAAATAAGAGAAACAAATCGACTTATTAAGAGGAAACAATGTCAAGTTCAGATAATCTAGAAAAAATAACTACCAATATCAGTTTATCTAACTCTATTAACTTCTAGCATATAAGCTCTATAAATAGATGATCGATTTATTCTTTCAATTGGAAAATATAATTAAATATATACAATATTACAATTGTGCGTTGACAAATGCGATTTTTATTATACAAGGGAGTGTTGAAATTCCAGTCCAAGTAAAATACATCCACCAGACTAAATATTTTACCAATTTATAAATGAACATGTATGTTGTGTTAGTATAGAATTATGTGCATCCAAAAATAAGAGAGATGAACTATGCAGCTGGGCATTCACATTTAATATTATACATTTTTCAATTCGGTTTTATTTTATTTTATGTTTAACGGAAAATTGGATGGTTCTAGGCGAAGTTTTAAGTTAAAACAGTGGCAGCATTTTATTAGGACAAGGAATTATTCATTCTGAAAATGTCTTCAAACTAAGAAGAACAACTTCAAATTGGCCGAATATATCGGCTTGTCAAACTCTTTGTTTTATTTTTGGCGTCTGAATTTTGCCCAATGTGAAAAAACGCAGACTTGCAATTCTTCTGTAAGGTTTTGCTCTATTTTCGTCTTCACTACTGAAAGTCGAATATAGAAAGCAATATTTATTAGAAAATCTAATCATTTTTACGTGTCACTAAATATTTTATTAATAATGAAGAATTTCTATCAATCAAACAATTTTACAGGTGTGAAATTCTATATAAACCTTTTTTGATTAGAAAATTACAACTTTGTATATGTACTATGTAGAAAACCTTCAAGCCAAAGTCCAGAATAATAATAATTCGATTATGTAGAAATGAAAACAGTTCCAGTGGAATAAATTTAAAATAATAACAACTAAAACACCGCCATAAATGCTATTTTTAGTTCTAAGTAGTTAATTGATTCATACGACAATTTAATATTAAATTTTATTGCGTCAACTGGAAATTATAACTGTTACAGCCAAGGGCTAATAATTATAACATTTCTAATAGTATAATAATAATGCAATTTGAAGGAATTCAATACGAAACGTGTGAGATGGTACATTTAGTGGTAGATACGGAAGTAATTTGTTGTTTGGTCGTGTGTGTCTTCAGAAATAGCGCCTAAGAATTTTGAATAATTTTTCACGTTTCTTCATATTTACCGTTTAATACGATAGTACATTGTACAAACTAAATAAAAAATAATTACACACTATGTGTTAGTTTGCATCTTTTCGCCTTTAGCCATTTACCAGACTGCCTTGGAAGGTCATCAAGATCCAAAGACAACAACATCTCTTTCTCTCCTCCAAACCAACAAATTTACTGTATATGGATGCGAAACAACTAAATCTATTTAAACTATTACCCAATTTATCTCATTTGACCTTACAGATATTTATCTAATAAATTTACCTATTTTTATCACACTCGAATGTTGAATTATTATATATTGGATAATAAGGTTGTCGTTATTATGAGTACGATGTCATGCACAACGAATTTAATTCAATGAAATGAATTCAACATGTTTTAAATGAGACATTTTCATCCACTATAAACGTACATCTCGTTTTATATTTATTGTTATAAGATTCAAATGAGATTCATCCATATGGGAGTGTGAGGGTTTGTTCGATAAAACAAATTTATTGATAAGAAATAATGGTTTTGTTTGAATTGAGCACACATGTTCGTTTTATTGCATGTGGCCCCCAATATGAATCATGTAAATAAAGGACATACATTTGAAAATGTGTCTGCAATGTCAACAACACCCCTTTTACGTATTTATCTGTTTCTCGTCTGTAGAATGTATAAATTTTGTATAATATCTAAATAAATGGATGGTTGTTTATGAACCTGTATGAAATGAAATTTTGTTTGTATCTTGTTCGGTTTGCATGTTTAATTTTTCAACAGGATGGGGTGAAATTCACCCATACATTACATTCTAGGTTAAATTTTGTATCGACTTCATGTTTTTCAATATACATACAATCTACTTAAAACAGGAAGGTTTGCGGTTTCATTATAACATTTTTATCATTTTTATCATTGTTATAATCCGCTCTTTTTATACGCAAATCTCGATATATAAACGAAATGAAATGAACTAGGTATATTAGGTAATTAAAAATGTCTTACCATTTAAAATATTATGTCTACAAAATCAATGGGGGTTGTTTTCTGTATAAATCCACCCTTTATTTAATTTACAATGAAAAATGACTATATTATAACAAAATTGTGTACACAACAAAAACAATCAATTAAAATCTACACCGAACTGTTTTCAACGAATATTATTACGATTTTGAACAGCAACACTACTTCAATTTGTATATTGCAGAGGAGCTTTTAGTTTGTAAAAGAAGGGAAGAACCCCGATGTACATAAAACCCCACCAATTTATAAGTACAACGACCATGAAAGCTAGCTAGCTACTACTTGCTGATATTCACCTCTACTTTACCCCACACGAACGACAAGCAAAAGCAGAAACGAAATATACAACGTGGAGGAAAGCGAATAAATGTCCAAGTGTAGCGCATGCAGAGAGTAAATTGAATTTGCCGCTACAAATGGACGGCCATTATTGTAATTTAAAAACCTGATTTTCTATTGGCCAACGAGAACTGTAAGAGGGCCCCATTTTGGAATAATTTAACCTAATAATTTTACACACCACTTTAGAATATATCATGTAAATAAAGGAAATACGAGTCCAAAATATCTCCAAATGTGAATAATTTCACATCCCATTCAAGATGAAACAGATACGACAAATAACTGATGTCGTGACCACTGATTTTAACGAAGAAGATGAAAATAACAATGAAAATAAGGCCTCTTTACTCAACGTTTTTGATAGGTCAGTTTACTTGTTGCTTCTCACGTTTAATAAACCAACAGACGCTTAATTTCCCACTAACAACTCCAGTTTCCTAAAAAATCATTAATTTGGGTCCTCTTTTTACATATGCGGGTTGTTTATTATAAAAAGAGCCCGCATCTAATCCCACCAGATTAATTCTTAGATTTTGTTTAATACAGCGAGCCTGGCTATTACCAGCAAGTAATTCGTCCGATGTTAATCCCCGGACACGAGAACGAGTTCATTTACTGGTTAAAAAGTTTCGGTTTAATCGCAAATACGCTGATGTGTGCCTCAACAAATGAGAGCTGTTTAAATAAAACGATGAACTGGGTGCCAGCGAAAAGAGTGCAAGATTTATATCAGTGGCAATGTAATGGATGTATGGGGAAAAGGACTATCAGAGAAAACTCAATATTTGATAATGTGAAATGCACTTTTACGAATGCTGTTCGCATTATTTTAGGCTGGTGCAAGGGAATTGATATTGATTATATGGCGAATATGCTAGGTAACGTTTTTTTACTTTGTAGTATCGGAAAATAGTAATATTTATTCTTTTTATCGCTCAGAATTCGGATAAGGAGGTAATATTTAAGCCGTTGTGTTTTGTTTTTTTCTTGATTTATTGTTTACTGAAATAAGTTATCTTTTTCTAACTAGGAGTTAAAAAAGCTGTAGTTGGAAATTTATTTAATACATCATCATTAGCTGCGGAAAAGTACATCAGATCCCATTTATCCGAATGGCAAATGGGGGGACCAGGCGTTGTTGTCCTTATAGACACATATCCCGAAGGATGCACGAATACAGAGGCTTACAACAGACACACGCCAATTTTGTGTATTTCTGAAGTGAAAGTAATTAAATCTAATTTTACTGAAGTTTCCATTTTAATATCTTTTTATCCAGAGTATTCCACAAAAATACTGGCTGGAAGCACTGTACCGAAGAACTCGCAATAATGCCGATCCTGTTAACGAGAACAAAGCGAGAATTTTAAAAATAATTCAGGAAATTGTTCGGCCCGGTTCCATATTGGTAACTCCATTAAATTCAACATTGTGTTCCTACAACGATTTACAATGTTTGAACACAATTTATCCGACAATCGTTACAATACCAGGACTTGAACGGCATAATGATGGTCAAACGACTGTTTTAAATTGTTTAGAAACCATATGGAGACAAGCTTTAAATATTTGTACTGAAGCACAATTTTATAATCATCAATATGTTCAACAATTTTTAATATCTCAAATGTGGAGACTTAAATTTGGACAAGATTCATTTGAAACGCTTTTGTATCAGTTAAGTTTATTGCAATAATTTACATTGTGCAATTATTATGTTTAAATTTATATTTTATGAAGCAATAATTGATTAATCGGTGCTTAATCATAAGTTTATTAGTGTATTTTCGATATTAATTATGTAAATATACGTACATATTATGTTATTTTGGTATCACCTACGTGCCTTCTTCTGTATAAAGTTATTACGTTATTATTATTTAGTTTAAATATTGGTTAGTTTATGTACTCGTAACTTTTGATATTCTGTTATTAACTAATAAAGAGGTTCTTCACGTAATATTTCTGTTTCTCTGGACGTTTCATACAATGTAGGCAACCAACAATACACGTAAAGTATTGATTTAATTTGAAAAACTTGTTAAATTATCCATTTTTCGAGTACTATTTACGGAAATATTTACAAAAAAAATTGTAGTTTTCGAAAAAAGTGCCAAAAAGATCCAGGTCTAGCTGTATTGATCAGGCTGTCACAAAGTTCCCACTCCCAGGCGCGATCCCAGTACTGCACGACGCGGGGACTTTTGGCTGCTAGGTTTCCCTCCTGGCCCGGTTCGCCCCTCCTTGGCCAACCTGGCTACCCCAGACTCCTCCGGGGTACCCATATTGACGCCGAGCTTACTGCGGACACCCGGTCAACGTAAGACGCTTTGCAACAGGACTCCTGACCTCAAACCATCCACTGAACCCGACCTCCAAGCAGCTGGATTACAGGAGACGCCACGCTCCCAGTCATACACTGATCTGTTAATCGGGATTGCCTTGGTAAAATTTTTCGTACTTTCGCAATAGAAAACCAGTTTTACAAGTCTAATGAATTCGTCAGAGATTAATGGACTTTTAATTAAAAAAAGTTATTTATTTTAAATGTACAGTTACTTATAACTATCCAGTACATCTAAATTTAACAAAGCTTTTCTAAGATTATTTTTCTGTTCTTCCGTGTCTAAATTTACGCACAACTCATGAAATTTTCTCTCTTGGTAATTTTTAATAAATTTGTAACATTGTTTAATTGTGGCTCCTAAATATAGTTGATTTACTTGAACTTCCGTAGAATCTATTCTGTTTATAAACGGTAAAGTGCTAGCTATAATCTTATGGGGCCCATGTCGACAACGTATAATACCTATTCTTGTATAACTGTTACAATATGTTGTGTAAAACCCTGATCGAATTGCTGCTATCCCAAAATCACCATGTAGTTGTTGTACATAGTCCAAAATTGGACTCATGAGAGCGTTTGATTTTAAAAGTAAAGGATTAGTAGATTCTTGATTGGATTCATTTACTTCCACTACAATATATCTGCAAAATAATTCATTGGAAAATGAATCAATACAAGTGTGGATCGTTTAAACCTGTTTTTATGGCGAACCATTTCTTTTTCAAAAGTTTTTACAAATAAATACGACTCAAATGTTCAAATATAACCTATAAATTTTTGTAAACAAACAAACGCATGTTAAAAACAGAAATCTACTTTATCAATATCCTTAAAAAATTCAAAATTTAGCGGAACAGAATTTAAATTTTGATTTGAAAAACAATTAAATATGTTCCATGAATCAAAATTAAATTAAATTCGCTTTAACTGTTATTCATTTACAGTATATAAAATATTAATGAGTTTGCATTGGTTTAATAAAATACGACTGTGTAAAGCAAAGTTTGTTTAAGACGTGTGAAGATTTTTTTAAAAAAATGCAAACGCATTTAAAACAAGTTGGTTCGAGGAACCTAGCGGTAAACTATAATAATCCACGGACATTAAAAGGCGAATAAAAACTCCCACTATGGTAACTTCATGACCTGCCTATAAGTTCTTGTGTATAATATTCCGCAGAAGAAGTCATCGACCATGGTTTCTTCTTAGGAATAAAATCACCCAATCCAGTTTACATTAAAGCATCAACGAACGCAGTTACAGCACCATTGTATCTAGTGATGGCTATTAAAACACAATTCTCCACTTTTTACATTGTATTAGTGCTTATTGTATTGTGCCATTGTGCTCCACGATCAAAAAACAAACAATTTCAGCCACAAACGGTTTACGACCAAAAACAAACCGGCGATTATAACATACAGTTACATTTAAAAGATTTCCAAATCATTGCTTTGTTGGGGGATGATTCGTTAGGAGGAGTGAGTAAACTTATTTAATAAATTATTTATATTTAGTTAAAATACTAAACGGGCGCTCTTAGGATTACGATTATAGTTACGATTATTCGGATTTTACAATCAAACCAACTGGATCGACGACACAAAAACCAAATTTAACAGAAAATAATTCCACTGCAAGCGTTAATAATACGACAAATTCAACTGCGGGACACCCTTACGAGATATTGTACCCCGCAACGTCGACTAAAGCACCTGAAAGTGCAGTTTCCTCTTCAAATGACTCATTAGTGGAAGATAAACCATTAACATCGAATATTACCGATACTGAATCGCAAACAAACACCACTAATAGCGAACCAATTACACCAAGGGATGAATATTCTCATAATTCTGGGAAAATAAAGGTCCAAATCTTGGAAACGCCGGTTCTGCCTGCTGTTGGAATTGTTCCAGGTGAAGATGTTGGGCCGAGTCAAGACAATCTACCATCCGGGGAAGTTGTTCATTACCGTCGATGCGCCAGCGGCTTTACAAGAGATAAGAAAGGAAGATGTAGGAGGGTTAGAAGACCAAATGGTGCCATTTCACCGCAATTGCCGTAATTAAAACTTATTACGGTAATTTGAATAAATAGGAATAATTCTTTTGTTTCAGTTTCGGAATTAGTCGATTGGCCAGCAATTTAGCCTCTAGATTTAGATATAATCCATCCGAAGCCATTGCTGCTAGTGCCTCGCCGTCTCCAGCGGACGCCTTAGTGGAATAAACAAATATTTATTTAATTTTTTATGTATATTTTATAATTTTACCCAAATAAAAGTAAAATCATTTTACAAACATTTGTTCTATTTAATGAAACCACATAGTATTTTGTTAAATAATTTAATTTATTGGAAATAATAATGAAACAATTAAAATATAAGACAACATTGAAAGTACGTAACAAAATTCTTCTAATTTTTGTACGGTCTACAATTTCCATACGAATCTCTAGCCATTCCTGGACCACATTGTTCATTTTCCGCTCCTAACAACTTAAACGAATCTTTTGCCCCTTCTTTAATAGTCTTCTTCTTAACATCTTTCTTAGCCGCTCTTTTATCTTGATCGATTTCAGTTAAAATACTCTTACCATTCGACGGTATTGTCAACAAAAAGGCCCTTGAAACTCTTTGAATTGGCTGCAAAATCGGTTGTTCCGCATTTTTTACAAGAGCCACACTCGGCGACCTAGCAATATAAATTTCTTCACTTTGTGCTGGTTCTGGATGTAATTTAGCTAAATGGTCGCGTGTTGTGCTAATATCCACGTGATAGGGGGCGGTTTTGGCTTCAATAAAGTGTTTCGTCTCTTCGGCAGCGGCATTATTATTACTATTACTATAATCTTTGACTGATGATGGATTTTTGTGTTTAATTCGTTTCAATTGTGACCTTGTTGGTGAAATAAGGGTATCAAAGTCTAACAGACTGGGCCCACCAAATAAACTGCTGTAATCACTGCTGGAAGGCGATCCCGTCGGTTTGGCACTGGTGCTTGCCGTTGGCAAAATCAGTATAATAAAATTTTTCAAATCGGCGTGCACATTCCACTCACCCTCTTGCCGCTGATCGTACAATACATGGCCGGCGTCTTTCTTTCCTGGCAGTGGAGATGATGTCACAATGTAGCCAGATGTAATCAGTAATAGAAAATATTTGATAAGCATCTTTATCGTATAGAGAGACGATTATTTAACTTGTTTACAGAATGAATAGTATGTGTCGACTGGTCAACATTTGTGATATTTCTTGTTTTAGTGAGAAGAGTCGATTTTACCGTAAGGTAATCAACTTGTCAGATAACGGTAACAAAATGAAATGTGTCGATCGATTATATTTACTGCGACCTTTTAACGAAAAACAGATGCATCTGCAAGTTCAATTACACCAAACTGGTAGAAATGGTATCGCAGTTCTAATTCCATCAGGCGTGGAAATTTATATTCGCTACAATTTCTTTATTGTGCATTAACGTGCTTGGAAGTGTTTAATTTTCGCTAAGAATAACAATTTCAACAGTCATGTGTCGTAAATCGTACTATTGTAGATGATTTATGGGGGATCATAAAACTAAATTACTTTATAACTCTTACTGAAGACAATTTTAAAGTTTGTATTTCGAAAATGAACAATTTTTTATTGAATTTAGGATTAAAGGTGTGCAGTTTGATTAAAACAATTCAGTAAAAAAATAAATAATTTTATTTAAAAAAACAGACGTTACAAATCGTTTCATGCTTTTCTGGGGATGAATCGTTTCAAAATGCCGGGTAAACGAAATTTCCTAAAGAAAAATACAAACATTTTTAAACCAGATATAAATCATTACATTTTATACCTTTTAATATACTCCGGCTGAACAAGCACCAAATTGGATTCGTCTTCATGTGCCTGAACTTCCCTAGTATTTAAACCTGGAGCATTTGTTGAAGACGACACCGGTTTGTTGAGTCCTTCCGGTGCAGTGCCGGTGGATGGTTTGCTGGTGCTCGGCGGTGGCGGAGGAGGAATTAAAAGCTCGTCCAAATCGGGCTCCCCAATTTCAAATAATGTCGGATTCAGCAATGAAGCAACACTGAAAAGAGACTCTTGCGGTGCCCAAACTAACATCACGCCATTCACGTCCACTTTTAAATTTTCTGTACCATTTTGCCGTTGATCGTACACTTCGTCGTAATTTGCGAAATTGTATTGTGTTTGTTCTTGTTTTTTGTCCGTTGTTGATGTGCTATTTAAGGGCGCACCAGACGTACTTAATACTAAAGCTAACTGAAGAAGTACTGATATATGGTGGACAAACATGATGACTGTTCAACCAATCTGAAGTCGATCTGTACACATTGACTTTTAGTTGGTGAATGACTAAATGGAGAAGGCACGAATTAACCGCTATTTAAAAATGTACACATTTTATTGACGATCGTTTGAAGCCGATGAAAGGCAAATAAATAATAAAATATATACCCTACAATTTTATTTTACTTGTAAAAAGAAGCTGTTAAACCATTACTGATTTATTCAAACCAAGCAGTGCACTTTGGTATTTCTTTTATTGCTCTCAGGTTATTTCAGGTCGCAGTATCCCGTTTAAAGGATACATTTTTTCTTCTTTTACAAGTTCGTGTAACGGATTGAAGATTTTTTTACAAACTAAATCATTCAGCATAAGTAATGTGCCTAAGACATGCAAAAATTTAAAATATATGTATTTTATTGTTGTTGTATTACGAATAATAATAAACTGGTTGTTTGCATAAAAACTTTTATTCTAGCCCATGATTTTTCTGTATTCCAATTGATGGTCGTACATTTTCAAAAACACTTTATATTTTTTATTATGATATTCGACTACATCGTTGTTCGGACGAACTACCCGCCCTTTACCGCCCATCGACCGAATTGCCTCTTCCATGTTTTTGAAATGCTTTGCGGCACATGCACCCAACATTGCCGCCCCCAATAAAACCGATTCGATTTCATCTGGACACACAACAGGCAAATTGCAAACATCTGCCTGTGTTTGTGTAAACACGGGATTTTTGCTCAGACCGCCACAAATTAGGGTGGATTTTATGGTTGTGCAACCAGACGACTTTAATGCCTCAAGAATATGTCTTGTTCCGTACTAAAAAATTTCAACGATTATTTCGTATCAGTTTTACGTAATTTTTGGCCTTACAGATAAAGCTTGAACTGTTGCTAAATAAATGAGTGCTAAATTTTCCTCGTCTTCAGCTAATGTTAAGCCGCAGATCTGAAATTTTTGTTAAAAAAATTAATTAAACAAAATAATTCCGTAAACGGGATCGCATTTACAGTTCCTTTAAGAGTAGGATCGGCAATTGGGGATCTGTTTCCGTGAAAATCGGGCCAAACATGTAAATCTCTAGTTAAGAAAGCAATTGATTTTAAATTCTCTTTCTTCGCCAGTTCAGTTAATACATTATTCAAATACTGGATTATATGTCTGTTGAAGAATTTTAATTGTAAGTATTAGAATAAGTTTATTGTACGATTGGTCATACAAATTGCCCAGTTTCTTTTGAATTTCTGCTGTTGCTGGATGGCTGTCGATGATATGATCGACAAGTTTTCCTGTAGCACTTTGTCCTCCTTCGCACAGCCACATACCCGGCACCATGGCGCTCTTGTAAGGGCCCCAAACGCCCGGTACGAAAGTGGCTTCCCTCGTAACGGCCATATGGCACGTTGAAGTGCCGCAAATCAGCGCTGAAACACGCTTTTTACTTTAAAATTGAGGGCATCGAAAACGACTTACACAGTCGAGTATCGAAGCTGGCATCCACGTCTTCTGCCTGACATCCAATTAGCCCTAAACCGCCAGCATGGGCATCAATTAAAGATGTACCAACTGGTGTATTTGGAAGTAAACCAAGTTCTTCAGCCGCTCTTTTAGAAAGTCCATTACCAACAGGTGTACCAGGTGGTAAAACAAGTGAACCAATTTTTTTCCAGTTGTTCTCTTCAAGATCTTCTAAACCGATTTGTTTAAAATAGGATTTATTCCAAGATTCTTTTCCATCTGTGGACATTTCGTACGTCCATTTGCAGACCAAAGAACATGATGATCTTAAACGAAGAAATGTTACGAAAAACTCTTATTTTAAATTGTTTAAACCTTGAGTCGCAATTTGTGGCCCTCCATGTTAAAAAGTCCGGCAAATCAAAGAACAACGCCGCTTTGTCGTAACATTCTTTTCGTAAATGGTTTTTGAGCCACAGGACTTTTGGTGTTTCCATTTCCGGTGATAGTTTACCGCCAGTGTATTTAAACACCGGATGATTGAGTTTGTTAATATTGTTTGTTTCTTCAACAGCTCTGTGATCCAACCAGAGAATAACATTTTGTTCATTATTTCCTTTAATAAACAGCAAACAGTGTCCAATTTGAGCATATTTAATCGCATTTTGTTGTTACCTGAAGGGCTTACACTTAAGGGATTTCCCTGAGCGTCAATGCAGACTAGCGAACAAGTCGCATCAAACCCTACGCCTTTTATTTGAGCGGGATTTACACCTTCAATTACATTCTAAACGTAAATGTATAGTTAAATGCTATAGAATTTGAATATTTAAATTATTTTCACCTTGACGCACTGAACACAAGCATTCCAAATATTATTTGTTGATTGTTCGTAAAAGTCCGGTTGTAAGTTCCACGTTTTTGTGGCTTGAACGGCTGACTTAATGATTTTCCCATTTTCACTAACTAATGCAGCCCTGGCACTGCCCGTGCCCACGTCTACTCCTATGAAATATGATGCACTTTTACTCATTATCGCGGTTTTGTAAGTATCTCGTTAAGCCACTAAATACTTCAACTAAAGTGGAATCAAGGTCTTTTTAAATAACAGTACAGTGTTCTAAATAGTTATACAAACGAATTAATCTTTTGGTAAATGGACCATTAATACAAATTGATAATGAATGATAGCCCTGCTTGTAAAGATAAAATACATGAAAATAAGATTGATTGGCTTTTAGTAATTTGTTTACAATGTTCTTTACAACCAGAAACATATTTTTATTAAATGATAAACTAAGCATTGATAAGAGTTTGAATATTTTGTTGAAAAACATATAAAATGGAATGTTTGTAGTCGGTGATAAACTTTTGAATATTTAGCGCGGAAAATTTTTGATAGTTTAACTGTTGTGCAATAGATGACGCTGGGTGTAATAAATTAAAAAGAAAACAGTGATGTGGCTTTACCAAAATTGAGTTGTCAAAGTATGACAAAATGTATAGTTTTAAGTTAATATATTTTCATATATTTATACTAAGCTTATACGAAATAAATGGGCAAATTTCAGATAAAAGAATATGTGGTGATTTAAAATGTGAAGGTAGATTTCAGGAAAAAAACATAAAATATAACCCAACTTTTCTGCTGACATATTTTGCAAACTTTCTTATATTTTAGAAATTATCTCAAAAGGAAAAACTACAATAAATTATCCTAGCCGAGGACCAGGTATACTGTCGTTCCAACCAAATCAAAATGTGAATATTTACAGTAAAGAAGCTGGTTCTGTAAATGATTTGTGGGGTGTAGAAATCGGTGGTAAACGGGGATATGCCCCTAAAATGTATATAAAAGAAACGAAAGTTCTTAAAAAGCCGGAACATTTAGTTGACACAGAATTGCCAGATACAACAACACCTCAAGTGCCTGCTGAAACTATACAACCAGAAAAAGTGCACGAAGCCTATGAAGTGCACGATGGAACCACAATTTATTATTATTCTGATAACGAAACAACTGAAAGTGTTGAAAGTTCAACCACTCCTCCATCGAATGCAGCAACGCCTGAAAGCCCCGCTGTCGTTACACCACCAGAAGAATCTGTTGAAATTAAAGAACCAGAGAAAAGTAGTGAAGATTCAACTAACAGCAAAAACGTAGAAGACAGTACGGAAAACGGCGTTGAAGACGATGAGGACGATGAGGATGATGAAGATGATGAAAATGATGATGATGATGAAGAAGCTGAGGAGGTGGAACAAGTTAGTTCGACAAAAATTGATGAAAAACTCCAAACAATTGACAATAGCCAAGTTCCAAGTCATACTGACGATAATAATGAGCATATCAATTTAAACTCTACTAATAATGCAAGTGATAATTTAGAAATCAATAATTCTGATGCATTACAAACAAATAATAATCAAGAAAACGTCCAACTTCCGTCGGAAACACCAAAAGTAGAAGAACCTGTAACGGAAATTCCCCTAAATTTAGAACAGGATTCGCCTGTTGTTGAAGAAGTAACACCTAATCCCGTGGAAGACGTTAAAATCAGTGAAAATCCGATTGTTAGCGAAGATTCGGACTCAACATTGGTCCAAAACGAAGAAAAAACGCCAGATATTGAAAATAAAGATGATAATAAAAATGTAGTGACTGAAACTCGCACTGAGGCTTTGAAAGTTGAAGATGTGATGTTAAATTCTGAACGTTTAAATAATCAAAATCCAGATTTGGATATACAAACGGAGAAAATAGACGAAATTACGCAAAATTTAAATGAAAATGAACCAAAATTGGCTGAAAATACAGAAACTGAACCAGAAATCACCACAAAAAAATTAAATGTAGATATTAATGGAGTGGAAGAAAATATTTCTAACGAAAAAACGAAAGTTAATGTTCCAGATGTAAAACAAATGTCACCATTGAATTTATTTAATAAAAATCAAGTACAAAATACTGATAATAATGAAGATCAATCAAAAATTGCGTCAATAACTGATAAAATCACAGAATCTAGTGAAAATGATAAAAATAGTGAAACTAATTCGTATGCAAATGATGTGCCAATCGTTGAAAATACTGAAAAAGTACATGAAGAAGCTAATTTGATTGAAGATTCGAAAGAGAATGAAGAAACTTTTATTCCAGAACGCCAAACACCAGAAAATATTCTTAATAGCGAAAGTGAAAGTGTGTCTTCTGGATTTTTCGATGGTTTACTTTCGTATTTCAGTTCTGACGAAAAAACCGACGAATCAAGTCACGATTTAAAAGAATCTAATATTGAAAAAATATCTGACTCATACTTTTCTAGTCATGATAACAAATATGAAGAATTCTGTACGAACGATGACTGCAAATTAACACAAAATAACCGTTCAACTAACGATTTTTTCGACTTGGATGTGATTTTATCGTCAAATGTGTTGTTGTATTTAGTAACAACGGCTTTATCAGTTATATTATTCCTGTTAGGCTACACGGCACTCGACAAGAGTAAACATGTAAGTCCGTTAGTAGCACGTATTAATCAATTGGAGCAACAATTGATAATTACAATGAAAGAAAATGAACTTTTACAAGAGAAATTGTCAAATGGCAATATAGAAATGGATGGCGTGCCTACTGAAGCGGTGCAAGAATTGAATCAGCGATTGGCCGACATGCAAATCGCAAAAGCGGCATTAGAAGAACAGGTGCAATCGTTGGAAAAAGAGTTGGACACATCAACTGAAGTTGGTATAGAATTAAATCGTATTTTATCTGAAATTCTATCGTCTAGTAACGCTAATGACACGATAAAAGAGAATGTGGAACAATTACAGAGGCAATTAGTCGAGCAACAAGATACCATAAACACTGTTAATGACACATTAAGTTTAAAAGAAACTGAAAATCATGAGCTTCATTTAGAATTAGAAATTAGTAGTAAAAAAGTAACCGATTTACAATGTGAATTGGATAAAATGGTGGATAAATTGTTGAGAATTGAAGAGGAACGGGACCAACAACAGTCCATATTGGAAGCAGAAATTGCACAATTTAGGAAACAATACGATGAGACTGTCACAAGGGAAAATGCGCTCAAAAGCGACGTACAATTGTTGAATACGAAATTGGCGGAAGTTGAACGTGTGGCTGAAGTAAAAATTAAAGAATACAATGTACTTAAAGATAGTCTTAAACATATAAAATCGATTAAAAATGATAATAATACATTAAAATCATTATTGGATGTAAGTTCTATAAAAGCGGAAATGGAACAATTGAAAGTGGATAATAAAAATTTTATTGAAAAATTACAACAAGAACAAGAGACCAAAGAATTGTATATAAATCAGGCACAAACATTAGCGGAAGAAACGAAATTGTGGAGAAGTAAATTTGAACAGGTCGATAAAGAGAAATTGGAAGTTAAAACAAAACTTGATGTATTAAATAACTATTTTAAGGAAAAAGAAGCACAATTACAAAAGTATTTCTATGTTGTTTGAATTTTTGTACGTATTTATTTGGTGATGTTTTAGGGAAATTGCCAAATACGAGTCAATGTGGGTTGTAAAAGAGGGTGAAGCCACATCTACTACCGAACGAATCAAATACATGCAAGAAGAACTGCAGAATTACAAGTAAGACAATTTTTTGTTCCAATTTATTAGTTTTTACAATGTTTCTTTACTATTAGAGCACAAAACGAAACATTAAAACAAGAAATCATTTCACAAGAAGTCGAACTGAAGAGTCAAATATCGTTGTTGGAGAAAAAAGTGCACGACAATTGGGTAACGGCCAGACAAATTGAACGCAAATTGCAGGATTCACAACAAGAATGCGCCCAATTGCGTAATCGATTAACAATGAGGGAGCGTGCATTAAATGACAAATCGCAAAATCGTGTGTTAATTATTTATTTATGTATATGTCGTAGGCATAATGTAATTTTAGGCATTTTTATAAAATTCCTAGTCATTTTGTAAATAGCCGGCAAAACGCTTATAGAAGAATTCTGATCTCGTTATGACTATAGAAAATTAGACAAATTGATAAAATGCCGGCAAAATGTGAGCAGAAGGATGCATATCTCGTTTTGACTGGATATTTCTAGGCATATAATAATTTGCCTGCAGAGATGTAGTCAAAACGTATTATGAACAAAAATAAATAATAAAACTAGGTGTATATACAGGGTGTTCCAGAATAACGTGGACATATTTTAAGGGGTTATTCCTGAATACATTTTAAGAAAAAAAGTCCTATAAAATCTTTTCCAAAACCTCTTCGTTTTTTAGATACAGGGTGTTAAAGTTTTATGAAAAAATAAGGTTTTACTTAAATATTTCAGAAAATATTAGAGATATTAAAATGAAATTTTACAGAAGAGTTTTATTTATTAAGACACACATTTGTACCAAATTTGAACGAAAACGGCAGCCCCCAACTATATTTTTTATTGGTGGGGGTGGAATCACACCCCGGGAACTTTTTATTTTGCATTTTAATATACTGTT
>SSSI01006357.1:6595-18272 GCA_004796505.1 Oryzaephilus surinamensis
CTCTTTGAATTCCATATAATCCATTCAATAAAAGTTCCCCCTCCAATGCAAAATAGATATTTTTTTTCATACACATCTGCATAAATAGGTAAAACATTGATTTTATAACAGAAATATGCAAAACTGTTTTATTTTTTTTAAAGTTCCAAAAATTGTAATGCTGTAACTATTATTTTAAAAATATCTGTTTTCACTATTCTAAATATTCTTTGATAGGTGTTCAATTATTTTTTTGTTTACTGGCGATTGATAAGTTTTCAAAGAAAACTAACTAATTCTCTAGGTAAATATGTAGATAATACATATTTAAATTTTGAACAGTTATATTATCTTCTTTTTAACGAAAGATAAAAATTATATTTTAACATAACAATACAAATAGTTATTAAGAAATACACAATATTATTAAATGTTATTTATTTGAATATTTTAATTAATAAAAATTATAAATATATCTATATAAATACAAAATTGCAATTATAAAATGCATACATTACACAAAATTCACTATATTTTCATGAGGTTTTATTCTACAATCTACATTTTTTTATGTTTGTTAAAAAAGAAAAATAAAAATGAAAAGTCGAACGACAATCACAATTTATTGTAAAGTTGTAAACCAGCGTAATTGCATAATATTATTGTTTAATTACTTTTTTTTTGAAATTTCGCATTCGTTTTAAATACCTACTTTATCACTTTTTTATCAAGTGTATTTAAATCTATCTATAGTAATTTTTGGCATTTTTCAATTTAATTAGTAATTAGTATTACGCAAACCATATATTTTTTATATAATATAGCCCATATCCCATATACCCATAACATACTAGTAACAAAATACAGAATATACAGAATGTTCACTTCGCCAATTGTCGTTTGAGCTTAATGAAATAGGTTTCTTTTTTAGGAGAGTGTGCACATATCATTTGCATGAAATGACGGTTAAATACATTACATATTAATTATTATGTATACTATATAAGTTTAAAACGGAAGTGTGCTTGTTGGGAATTTTTGAGATAAGATAATTGTATCTACACTGATTATTTGATTGCCGACTGATTAATTGAATGTTATTACATTTCAATTCTGATTAATAATTTAAATACGTATATTTTGAATCGAATGGAGCTTATATCTCATTAATTAACCTGGAAACAATTAACTTTTTATAAAAAATGGTAAACAAAAATAAATACCTATAACATAAATAATAAATAAATATGTATATTTCTCACGTGACCCTCATAGAATGTATTGTAAATACAATAAATATCAACTTATCACTATCACACTAGTGTGATATGACGCAACTGTGGCACAACTAAAGGTCAGTGCACACCTCTTTCACATTTTTAGCAAATTCTAAAATAGGAGAAGAATAATTAACGATTTAGTCAATATTCAAATGTGAACTTTTAATAAATTTATTAAATATTTTCCAAATATCGTTAGTTGTGGAAAATGATCATAATATTAAAAAATCTCCTATGCTCATTAATGATTATTGATTATAATTCAAATATTTCCAATTCTTAACCTTAAAATTTCCTCATCACTTTACATTCGTATGATATTTGTTAGTTTCCACACTTGTTGTGAAATATGCCTACTATTGTATAACGTACCTATATGACTTACTCATATTTTATTTTTGTAATAAATTTCTAGTATATTCAAGAATTACTGGAAAATAACTGTTAAGGGCTTACATTATGATGAATTATGTTTATAAAGTTTTAAATATTTGTTTACAAGTATATTAAGTTTTTTTTCCAACGAAATATTGAAAGAGTTATCACTACAAAATATAGCACCAGAGTTTAGTACAATATTTTACAATATTGCACTATTCCATCGCTGGATGCTCACAGATTACAGAACAAAACCACTATAACATGATTTTTTTTCTATTTTTTATCTAATATTCTATTAATTGTATATTGTATAAAAGTTGAATGGTGTACTTTTGGTTTAATATAAGTTCGAGCTATGTATTTACAATCTTATATAGTTGTAAATTTCCAAAAACAACTGCTTAATGACCCTTTAATATTTTTTATTTTACAATGAATTCTAAAACTAATCATTAATGAATCAATTGTACGTGCGTTGTATGTGTATATTTGTACAAAAACAATAACTTACAACAAGCACTAGTTTTTACATACGAACATACGTGAAAAAAATTAATTTAGTTGTATTTTCATTATTTATTTGGACTTAGAGAATGAATTTTATAACATACAAAGTGTTTTTGTTTAAGTTTACCCAAAATTGTTTGAAAAACTAAAAGTGATTTCTGCGACAATATTTCTATTATCAAGTTACTTTCGGTATACAAGAAACTGATTACAACTTAATTAAAGTTCTTAGTCGCAAAATTAAATACTTTTGAGTTACTTGGTACATTTTTATGCCAGATTTGCAAATAAAGTGATATTTCAAAAAATCTTTACATCTTTGCATAATACCAAATTTATGGAAAACTAAAATTCCCTAAACAGCATTTAGGTATTACAACCGGATTTTGTATAATATTTATTCAAATTATTATACAAGATAATAATTATCACCCAGTATATACAGAATAGCTGGTATTGCATTATATTTCTGCAAGTTTCATGGTGATTAGTACAACGGACATGTACGAGTAGGTATGATTATGCAAAAAATGAATTTCATCATTGATTGTCTTCAGTGACAAAAGTTTGTAAAACATTTAATAAATTAACTTTTGTAATTAATAAATTATCATTTCGCTCGTCCCGTAAAAATTCCACTCTCTACACAAAACAGCATTTCAAGATATGTTAAAAACACACAAGAATTTTTCTAATTTTGACAAAAAATTTTTGGTTGAGAAAAATTTTACAGGTACACAAAATTTAGCTTCTCATAAATAAATACATATAGGTAAATCGTGAAATATATATGAGTTTAATCATATATTAAAATTGGAAATTGTTATATACATTAATATCTTAGACTCTTAGAGAAAAGTCTACTAAAAAAATAAAGTAAATATGTTTAAATACTCGTAAACTTCTTGTTTGAGAAAATATTCGCAATTACAACGTACAGGTACGGATGTTTTGCAATTTTTTAAGTTGCAGTAATAATGCAGTCTAAAATTTGAAGTAATATATAATAAAATAAAGGAAAATACTTTCCATTCGATATTTGTATGTGCTACTTTTTTTAAGTAAATTAAATGTGAAATTAATATGTGAGGACAACAAAAATGTGAATGTAAAATTCAGCTAATAAATACTATGTGATTTGTTGGTTGCATAACTACATGTACAAATCTAAGTATTACAACATTTAAAAATTGTTTATAATGATTTTAAATGACTTAAATTCAACTAAATATAGTTATTATTATTTTTTGTTACATAATAAGTATGTAACAATTTATTTGCTTTTTCAAATCGTTTACAATTACTGTTTTAGTTACTTAATTAGTTGTAACAGGTCATTATTGTGCATTTTATTCTGTCTGGTAAAATAATTGTCAAGTTTACTCAATTTTTTTTAAATATTTATTTAAATTATTTTGAATTTTAATTTAATACTTTTACTTTGTATAAATAAAGCAAATTTTTAATAATCTTATCTGAGCAGTTTTAACTTATATCTCATATTTTATTAATTTTTGAATTCCAATAAACAACTAATTTATATTAATTTTATTTTTAATTACATTCCCACATGTGTTTTGAATTAATTATTATGAATAACAATGTTTTAGTTGCATACAATTATCATTATTATTTTATTTCTCAGATATAGATAAGTTATTTAGCACCTAGTTTAAAATGTTAAAAATAAAAACCCTGAACAAATACTGTGCATTATAAAATGGATTAAAACGATTGAATATGAAACCATTATTATAATAAAATACTACATATATCCCTTTTGAATAATTTCTACAAGGTTCCAACTATACAGTGTAAAAACTAGAAAGTTCCCCACTTCTCAAAACCATTTTTCAAATGAATGTTAATAAATTTTACAACAAACTTAAGCTGTCGACTATTTGCAGTTCCAAACCGGTACGATAAACAAATATATTAATTTTTTTCTTAAATATGAACCTTTCTTTAAACTGTTTACTTTTGTTAATAACAAATAGTGTAATTGTAATTAATGCAAACGAACCAATAGTGAAAATAAAAAATGGTCAGTTGTTGGGTTCGTATATGTATACGAAAAATGGAAGGAAGTTTAGTGCCTTTCAGGGTATTCCATACGCAAAACCGCCCTTAGGTGAACTCAGATTTCAGGTAACATTTTTTAAGTATGAAAAGCTACTTGAGTATAGAATGAGGACTTTATTTAGTGTTTATAAAAAGTTTGTTAATCAAATTAAATGGGATTTCAAACATTTACAAGTAGGAGTATTTAATCCAAAAATATAAACCGCCAAAATAAGTGGGACAAATCAGATTCAAACAGGTTTCATACAAATTTGACAGAAATGATTTGTGTACTTCGTGAAAATTATTTCTGACGTAATTATTTTGAAAAAAGTAAATATACTGGTAATAACCCTCTGTATATATTTTTATATATATAAACATATTAGCTTTTGATTACAATTCAAGATAAAATCTTTTTTAATTACGATAATACTTATTATAATTAATAATAGTAAATTGTTAATTATTTCAGATAGTTTTTCTTAAATTTAAATTACTGAATTATATAATTTAAAAAATGACAAAAGGACAATTTTATTTTATTTAAAGAAAATTGGCTTGAATAAAATAACTAAGTAATGTAATAAACAAGACTTCGAACTTTATGCCATCATTGCAATCATATCGATTAAAATGTGCACAAAAAAATGAAAACAACCTAAAAACAGATACAGGAATCAAAACAAGTGAAATATGGTAGTCTGCACAATATAATTAATGATCTACAATTTTTTAGTAATAAAGTGTCCATTTGAAAGGAAATGATTTCAAAAACTTTAAAATTTATTTTTAATGTTTGCTTGTCTTCCTTAATTTATTATTATATATATATGTTTAAAAAGGGATGTTCCTTTCATATTTTTTATTTTTCACTCAATTATCACAATTATTTTTTTTAAACTTAAAACGAAATGCCATTTGGTTTATAAGGCGACACACACACATTTCAAATGGATAGAAAATATAACTATTTATTATATAGACAAATACTATTTCTACAAAATACACAATGATAATTTAAAAGAATCAATTATGAAACAAAAAAATTCGACGAAGATATACTTAACAAACTTAACTTAATAATTGTTTCAACAAAAAATAACTTAATGTAAAAAATACGATCAAAACATAATTTGAAATTCATATTCAATGGAAAACTTTCAAACCTGAATTAGTGAAGTTGGTCCAAACTGGACTTCCCATTTCATGTAGCGATTTTAGTTTCTTTTACGTACGAATAATATATCACTAAAAAAACTATTGTGTAACCCAACCTTAAAAACGAATGCATTAATTATTTTTGATACACGAAAATATTCTTTTAACAAAATGCGTAATTAATTCTAATTTTATGCAAATCCACATATTCATTTTTTCTAACGAAATAACTCACCTGTCATCTAACGCTGATTTGATGAACTTTGACTTTAACAAACAACTTGACTTCTAAATTCAATGTACGAATAATATATCACTAAAAAAACTATTGTGTAACCCAACCTTAAAAACTAAAGCATTAATTATTTTTGATACACGAAAATATTCTTTTAACAAAATGCGTAATTAATTCTAATTTTATGCAAATTCACATATTCATTTTTTCTAACGAAATAACTCACCTGTCATCTAACGCCGATTTGATGAACTTTGACTTTAACAAACAATTCGACTTTTAAATTCAATTATAAAAATATTGTTTTAGGCTCCAGTTCCTGCCGATTCTTGGCAGAATATAAGAAATGCAACCGAAATACATGCAATTTGCCCTCAAAGGGACATTTACAGACGATCTGAAATAATTGAGGGTGAAGAGGATTGTCTTTATCTGAATGTCTATTCACCCCAAGTAAAATATATTGAAAGTTTTTAATGTATTAAAAATTTACGCGTTTTTTCCCTTTCTATATTGTTGCACAGTTGTCCGAGAAACTGGAAAAACCGTTGCCAGTTATGGTATTCTTTCATGGGGGCGGTTGGTTGTGTGGCGGCGGTAATTCCCTATGGTATGGTCCACAAATTTTATTGGACAGAGATGTAGTACTAGTTGTGCCCAATTATAGATTAGGTATTTTATATAAATATTATATTAAAATGAATTATTTGTTTGGTTTTCTATTAATTTGATGACATTTTAGGCGCTTTGGGTTTTTTGACCACCGGTGACGATATTGTGCCAGGAAATGGTGGAATGAAGGATCAAGTGTTGGTGTTAAAATGGATCCAAGACAATATTGGAGTTTTTGGTGGTGATGCTGAACAAGTTACAGTTTTTGGTGAAAGTGCTGGCGGTGCTAGTGCCCAATTTCATACCGTATCACCATTAAGTAAAGGTGTGTTCACATTTTTTGTACTAATTGTACAACAATGAAAAAAATAGCAAAAACATGAAACTGAATCAATTTTGTTAAAAAGTAAATGAATGAAAAAATTGACACAAATTATTTTTAAATTGATAATGAGTAGAAATCCAACTGCGAAGATTTTTAAGTGTGTAAAACTGTCTTCGACACTAGCGCCACATTTTTGCCAACTTTGCAAAAATTAAGTATAAAATACTTTCAACAAAACTTTACAACAAAGAAGTGGGATTTTATTGACCTGTCCAAGAAAGACATTTTAGAAAGACTGTACCTCAGGTGAGGGAAATAATATTTCTGTTGAAACGTATTCGGAATTACTCTCTGGAGTATTTCGTAACCATTTAGGAGTAACTTGAAGGTGTAATTAGTGTAGAAAAATTGGTGTTTGTGAAGAAAAATCAAGTTATTTGTAAATGTTGCAAAGGAATTGCAGACATTTAAAAAATATACTAATATTAAAATAAAGAAAGACGTTACTCATTATTAATAAAAGCCACATTTACACAGCTAAAATATCTAATATAGTCATTTATAAATTGTTCAAAAAAAATATTAACAACTGGTTTATTCGAAAATATTATTAGTGCAAATTCAATACTCAAATCAATTGTCAGTTGTCGATTTTGACTTAGTTTAGCTTTGTAAATTAGGATTCTTTGGTATTTGTTATTCATGAACAAAAGTTCTGTATGTGGAAACTGGAAAATAAGTTTTCCAATTAACAAATATTAATATTTTTGTTATTATTTTCATCCTGGAATGTAAAATTATGATTACACCACCTTAATCCTATCTTTTGCAAATTTTCCATCATTGCATGATTACTTAAAAAAAACCTTTTAAATATTCAACATTTAATTAATGAAGTGCTTTTATATTGATAATTGAGGTGCTGATTTATTAAATTCAATAAGACTACGGTACATATTATTTCCATTCAATGAATTTCAAACAAGAATTAGAGGTAAAATTCTTGCATGCAAATAATGTTAATAAAAATCGACATGGTAACAAAGATTTCTCAATATTTTATTTTATATTACAAATATGTTACTACGAGTAGGTAATAACTATTACATTCAAGGTTAACAATCAATATAATACAAATGCTTTATATTATAACGATCATTAAACTGACTTGAAAATAATTAACAATTTTGTAATTTGAATTTGTTTTATATTAAGGCTTGTTTAAACGAGCAATTGCACAAAGTGGTACTGCCATGTGCATTTGGGCGTTAGCACCAGGAAATGAAGGTGTGGAAAATGGCAGAAAATTGGCAAAAGCTCTAAATTGTCCAACAGAAGACAGTAAAAAAATGGTGGACTGTTTAAGAAAAATCGATGCGTACAAAATTATCGAACAAGACAAAATTTTCATGGTAAAATTTTGATGTACTTTTTTTTGTTAAATTTACATTACCTTTTATAGAACTGGGACTTTGATCCGATGATACCATTCAAGCCAATGATTGAAAAAAATGCAGAAGGTGCTTTCTTAATTGAACATCCAGCACAAACCATTCAGGCTGGAAAAGTTGATATTCCATTGTTGTTGGGACTAACAACAGAAGATGGCGCTTTAAGAGCAGCAGGCCTTTTTGGAAATCCGCATTTGATTGACGAAATCAACAATGAATTCGAACGTGTTATACCAATATCCTTAATGTACGACAAAACTGCCAAAAATGTTGACGAAATCACCGAAAAAATTAAGCAATTCTATTTTAAAAATAAAAAATTGACTAAGAATAGCGTGAAGGATGTGGTTAATGTAAGTAGTTGCAATTGTGTGATAAGATTTTTAATTAAGGAATTGTTGTATTATTAATTACCTTGCTTTTGTGTCTTATGACCCACATATTTTATTAAAAAGTATCAATAACGATCGTTTTGTACGAAAAAAATTGTAAATTTTACGCTTTTTAATTGATACAAATTTAGGTGAAGGTACACTTAAATGTTTATTCGGTCGAAAAAACATTCAATATAGAATTTATTTATTTTTTCTTGATGCACTAGTAAAACAACTTCGTGGAATATAAAATTTCAACTATTCTCTAATTCTTCAGCTTCTGAGGATAGAATTATGTAACTTAATAGCAAAAATGTCCACCAGTAATCGGTTTTCATGTTTTAGATGTACACAGATGGTTGGTTCCTTAATGGCATCGATGAATCAGTCCGTTTACAAAAAGCCAACAGCAACCAGGACGTGTTCTTGTATTTGTTCGGCCACAGAGGCTTGTCTAGTTTTACAGAAATTTTCGGGGATCCCCACAACAATTATGGTATCCAAAAATTTGTTAACAATTAGTTCACATAACCGATTTTTTTGATATTTTAGGTGTCTGCCATGCAGACGATCTTCAGTATTTATTCCCAGTAGGTGATGGACTATTTCCAGATAAGAAACCAACGAAAGATGATAAAAAAGTGGCGGAAATAGTGACCACTTTGTGGGTGAATTTTGCCACATATGGGTACCAATATTACTCTTTCAAAATACATAGGAAAATTTAATTTCTTTATACTTTTTTTTAGAAATCCAACTCCAAACACTAATAATTTAATCAAAGAAAAATGGTTACCAGTTGAAAGCGAAAATTTGGAATATTACTTCATAAATGCCAACGAAACTGGTATGAGAGATGGCTTGTATATTGAAAGAGCTAAATTTTGGAGAAACTTAAAATCGTATCCAAAACCCTTGCTTAGAGTTAAAGATGAATTTTAAAACAATTTACAAAATTATGGCTTTTTTATTTATTTTTGAAAAACAAACCCACTGCCTTTATGACAAACCATATTACAAGAAAGCCATTTTGTTGCCGTTACTACTGAAATCCAAATAAACTCAAATATACAAATTTTAACTTATTTCTTGGCTTTCTTTTTCCTTTTTTCCGCTCTGGTCATTTTGGTGGACGATTTTGTCTCAGTAACTTGCTTGGGCGGTTCAGGAGGTCTTGGAATCTCAGGTGGTACTAATCCAGCCATAACAGCACAAGTAAAATTACCAGTGCCCGGATTACAGAAAATCAAATTTTTGTTTTCATCCAACCAAGCGGTGTAGTAAATTTCGTACACTTTCTATATTAATGTGCTCGTATTAACGGATTATTCAAGTTAGTTTTTTATCGTTACTTTCATGCCTAATCGCTTTGTGACTTTTTGAAGTCTATAATTACCAAAAAGTCCCATAACTACTGGAATCTTTAAACTTCTAGCCACATCGGAAGCTGTGTGCAATAATTGAAAGCCGAGCCCTTTGGATCTATAATCAGGGTGTATACAAAGTAAATAATAACGTAAAAATACTTCACAATTAAATTCTCCATAAATGTCCGCTTTTCTGTTAAGATAGCCGGTGAAATTTAGAATTTTCGTCATTGCTTCACCATCGAATAATGTCACGCGACTGAATACAGAGGCGAATTCGTGTTGTTTGACAACTTTTAATATTAACACGCCCGCCAAAAAGTCATTTTGAGCTAAAAATGTAAACATAAAGATAAATCCAAAAATTTGAAATTATTTTACTCTCATCTAAAGCTATAATGGATGTATGAGGTTTAATGCTTGATAAAATGCGATTCAAATAGGATTGTTTGGATTGCTGGTCTTCCAAAATTTTCGTATTTTTACATAAAACGTCTTCAGTCATGTAATAGTCCTGGAACATAATTTGAGAAATTTGTTCCACTGTTTAGGAGACATTTTTGGCACTTTGTAATCAAAAATCCTACTTCTATAAATTTCAAAACAGCATCAAAAAAGGGTTCCCTCAAATCCTGTATTTTGATTCCATTTGTGAATCGTTGCCAAATTATGGGCGCATAAAGGCTCTCCATAAACTGTTTTTGTGCATCTTTTTCATCATCCTTTTCTTCTTGAAGTCGCTTTAGAGCTTCTTCTTCATTTCGGAGACGTCGGCTCATGTTTTTTGCACTGGAATTTTAAATATTTTAAATTAAATGTGACAACAAATTATCTAATTGTCATTTTTTAAAAAATTGAGTTAAAAAGATGCAAAATAATGCTCTAATTATTTTGGTTTTCTATCTTTGTCTAATACAAATAAATCCATAAGCGCAGGAAGAAGATAGGTTTTTGAAATTTTTTCTCCAATATGAAATAGATAAATTATTTTGAATGTAGAGTATGAATTATTTTATATGTATACATATTTTGGGATTTAAAAGAAGTTCGAAAAATATATTGTCACTTTTAAAAATTTCGTTAAAAAAAATTAAAACAAGATTCCTGTTAATTTTGAACAATACAAATTTTGCTCTAAAGCCGTCCAATTTGTACAATTGTACAATTCGATTTCTAGGATTATTATAGATGGTTTGTAAGCAAATCGCCCGACAAAATTTGAATAGAAACTACCCGCTTCATACAAATCTGGGCCACATTTGGGGAATTTTCCTTCCTTTAGTGGTATTATCTTTTGTAACTCGAATGAAAGCCTAATAGGTATTTGTATATTCATCCAACTATACACCAGTAACAACAAAATTTCAAATTAGAATTACATATAATTAAATCTTGCAAAAAAATTCAACCTATACTGAATTCAGATAGGGATGAAAAATCGTCCATCTTGAATTATGACGTTTTTTAAAATTATCCAATAATTGTTACATTTATCACCTTATAAACTTGCTTTCGTTCAATAAAATTTCAAAAATTAAATCACGTGGAAGCTGACCAATCATATTTTTTTCATCCCTAAATGAATGGACCTTAGTCATCTAATAACAAAATAAAACTAAACCTAAACCGACGAAATATATTAATTTTCCATAGTTATATCTGCCCTAATCCGTAATATAGGTATTCGTTGAATGCATTTGGATGCAATTCAATGTGGCGTGTTTGCATGGTTACAGCACAGACCGCCATCGGGCGGCAGGGGTGGTGGTGGATGGATGGAAAAGCGTCGTGCATTTAAAATCGAATTTTCCATTTTCCTTTGGAATGGAAATACAAAACGCATGCGTTCCGCGTTTATCGCGGAAGCCGGCACACGAAAATCTACACACAGAGACACACTAAAACTGAACACAGAATCAGAGTAGAAACAACGAGTATCGCGTT
>SSSI01006360.1:0-24121 GCA_004796505.1 Oryzaephilus surinamensis
TGTATACAACTTCATTAATGTAAATTTGATTTATTAAAATTGGTAATTAAGATGACACAAACATTATTATTAAATGGTGTAATTTAATTTAAGATTGCTTGAATAATTATTGATGCATGAATAACTGTTTTGGGGATAATAAATTTTATTATTTAAAATGATATACTGAAAATATGCGTATCTTACTAGCAAAAAAATGTCTTTTGATATATGTTTCAGGTTATCCTTCACCCCAATACAAATGGTTAAAGGATAACAAACCGATAACTGACATTTCATCGGATCCATTTTATAAAATATTATCGGCAAAACACGAAGACGAAGGCATTTATAGATGTATTGCATCTAATAAAATTGGTTCAATATTGAGTGAAGAAATGAAAATCACTGTTGCATGTAAGAATTTAAATGTTAATACATTATTTTTTCTAAAATTACCCTATAATCGTAATTCATTTCTTTGATGATATACATACATATATTAGGTATAGATTTTCAGTTTAGTTTTATAGTAATTTGTCTAATATTTAAAATTCCTTTCAAAATTTAAAGTAGTTCCATCTCTTCATGAATATTAGAAACATTCAGATTACAAGATTTAATAAAGTAGATTCCTTGCAAACTTCATTTATATGATTTTCAAATGTTAGGTTATGTTTATCATGGCAGTAATTTTCATACTATGGTAATTTTCTACTTAAATCGAATATTTTATTAGTAAAATGTAAATATATGTGTAAGATCTGTAAAGTCTTAGTTATAATATTACTTATAAAATACAAACTTTCTTGTATCAGACCGATTTTGAGGAAAAAAATTAAGTAAATCAAAATTTTTAACAATAACAAGGACTATCGAACAAACAGGAAATACGAATATTTTCAAAACAATTATAAGACGCGGACTATATTTTACAGAGTCATTTTAGTTCCAAATTTCAAACGGAATTAAAGTTGTTACACCTTATGTATAATTTTGTCCATTTTCCAGATATGACCGTATTTAAAAATCAAACAGAACGAACAGTTGAAGTGAATGAAGGTGATGCGGCAATCATCGATTTAGGTGAAATTGAATCGAAACCATCTCCAGACGTCTCATGGCAATCGGATGAAGGTGATTTAGGATATGCCCAAAAATATGCCACATCGAAAACAAATCAATTGATTATATTGTCAACGGATCAATCCGATCAACGGCCATATCGTGCACGTGCAGTTAATGCACAAGTTGGTAAAGTTGAACATTCAGCATATACAACATTGATCGTTAATAAACCATCAACTGACGATATAATAGCAAAGGAAATAGCACCGGAAATTATTATAGCACCTAAAGATGTGCAAATTGTAAAGGGCACTAGTGGAACTGTATTAGATTGTATTGCAAATGCACGTCCATTACACGAATTGGAAACGTTATGGTATAAAGATGGTATATTAATTGAAAATGCCGGTATTACATATTCGGTCAATGATAATTGGAATAGAAGTTTAACATTAGTTTCATTGAATACAACACACAGTGGCCGATATGAATGTAATGTTAATTTACGTTCTGGTGGTTTTCCAACTGTTAAAGCTAGTGCCCAAGTTATGGTATTGGAGAAACCGTGGTTTGTTAGCCACATTAAGCCGGATACATTGGGTAATTATGGGGCTCAAATTACGTTGTCTTGTGATGTGGATGGTATTCCGAAACCGAATGTTACTTGGTATCGAAACAATGAAGAATTGGATTTAACTGATACAAGGTAAATTTTAAAAGTTTAAAAAACGTGCGCAAATTTTTTTGTTCGTATTTTTTCGTACAAAGTCAAACATTTAAATTTAAATTTGAGTTTCATTGAATGAAAGTACAATTTTATTACATCTATAAACTAAATAGATTACATTGTAATCATCTTTTGAAGGTATAAAGTACAAGAAGACAATTCATTGTTAATTGAACGGCTTTTAATCACGGACAATGGCATGTATCAATGTTTTGCACGAAACGATGCCGGCGAAAGCTCTACATCGACTTGGTTAAGAGTGAAAAGTGAGTAAAATATTTATTATTTAAATAATTTCCAAATAAATATAAATATTTATTAATATGCAGCACGTCGAAAAATACGAAGTTTAGCTGCAAAAATTGTGCGATTAAGAAGTTCTGGTGAACGTCGTAATAATAAAAAGAATTTTATGTTTATTTCACCAAGTAAGAGTATATAATAAATATAAAGAACAAAAAAAAAAAAAGAAATGAAATTGAATGTGTTTTTTTCTTTTTTATTTTATTTAAACAGATTTTTCTTATACACCATTGCACATTTAGATTAGTAGAAGCAAAACGTTTTTGTGTTGTTTTATTTATAAATACATATGATTAATGCACACTTTTTATTTTGCATTTTGGTTTTATTTTATTTTCCATGATTTTTATGCATGTTTGTTTGATACATACATTATATGTATAATAATTAAAATAAATTTGTTTCTATATGTATATATGGAAATGTTTTATTTTTTATTTAGCTTCTACACCAGTATTAACATACGGACCGCAAAATATGACCGTTTTGGATGGTAAAGATGCGACACTTGCATGCCGTGCAGAAGGTGCACCAGTGCCCAACATAACATGGATAATAAATGGTGAGTTCCGTTTCAAATTTTACAAAAATAAACAATAAATCATTCTGTTTGTGTGGGTGTGTGTATTGTATATGTTATTTATTTGCATGGATTTTTGAATAGGTGAACGTCCAATTGAAACATCTAGTCGAGTGCAAATCCTGGAAACGGGCGATTTACTTATTGCCGCTGCAAAAGCCACCGATGCCGGACATTATATGTGTATACGAGCTAATGAAGCGGGCGAAGTACGCGGTTCCGCTTATCTATCAGTTTTAGGTACGTCAAAATCACGTTTTCTACATTCAGTTACTATGGAAACGTTGTATATAAACAAAAAGCTTGAACGTAGCCCTTAATTTTTAAAATAAGATTACTTAATTATTTTTTTGTTTTATTTAGTTCGTACGCAGATTATTCAACCGCCAGTTGATACTAGAGTCCTTTTAGGCCATACGGCCACTTTACAATGTAAAGTATCATCGGATCCTGCTGTTTCATATAGTTTAGATTGGTATAGAGATAATCGGTAATATTTATTTAAAGATAATTAAATGTTAGCATTTCGTGATCGAATTAATTTTGTTAGAATACTTTATTTTCGTAATGGTCATGCCCGTATACAAAAATTAAGCGATGGTACATTGGAAATACAAGCGGTGAGGGCGAGCGATGTGGGCCAATATACCTGTTCAGTAAAATCGGCAGGTGGTAATGAAACAAGATCGGCGAAATTAAGTGTTATTGAATTACCATTTGCACCAACAAATGTGAAAGCTGAACGACTGGATACAGCTACTCAAAGGGCTGTTAATGTTAGTTGGACCCCAGGTTTTGATGGAAATAGTCCTATAAAACAGTATATCGTACAAAAACGGGAAGTCCCAGAACTTGGTAAGTGAAAAAAACACTTTGTTATATATATTTTTTGTGTTGGGTATCCATTTTTGCTATTAAAACTGAATATTTTATCGTATAAATTGGCATATAAAATATTTATAGCTATAAATGTTTTATAATAAATGGCCCATTACCGAACTTGTACTGCAAACAGAATTATTGTTCCATATCAGTGCCTCCAATTGCAGGTCCCATACCAGATCCATTGCTAAATTGGATAACTGAACTAAGTAATGTATCTGCTGACCAAAGATGGATACTATTAACAAATTTAAAAGCGGCCGCTTCATATCAATTTCGCGTAAGTGCTGTAAATAGTGTTGGTGAAGGAAGTCCATCGGAGCCGAGCAATCAAATTATGTTACCTCAAGAAGGTTAGTGCTTTTGTATTGTTTTTAACCATAGTTTAAATATATAAAAATTTCAAATTTACTTGCACGATTGAACAGAAATTGATGTTCTAAAATTTTTATGTTCATGCAGGCAGCTTATTTCAATTTATATATAAAGGTGGGAATGAATTTAATATTTTAATTTTGTGCATGAAAAATGAAAAAAAAAATATTTGGTGTTTTGTTACGCACACCATCCCCCAAAATTTTGATGGAAAGTTTGCATTTAAAATTTGAAAACGTGATTTGTTGGTTGCATACAAAATTTTTTTGAAAATTGTAAAAAGAATTGGTAAATTTCGCCCATGAAATTATAATATCTTATTGTTGTTAAAAAAAAGTCATTTTGCAATTATATGTGCATGTATGAATAATGTGCATGTTCAATTAATAAATATTGTTGCACAATTTTCCTTTTATATATTGTAGCACCATCTGGTCCACCAGTTGGCTTTGTTGGTTCTGCAAGAAGTTCATCAGAAATAATAACACAATGGCAACCACCATTAGAAGAACATCGTAATGGACAAATACTTGGCTACATAATACGTTACCGTTTATACGGTTACAATGATAGTCCATGGACGGAAAGGAATATAACAAATGAAGCTCAACGTAATTATTTAATACAGGATTTAATCACATGGAAAGATTATATTGTACAAATTGCTGCGTATAATAATAAAGGTGTAGGTGTATTTACTGACGGTGCAAAAATTAAAACGAAAGAGGGTGTACCTGAAGCTCCACCGATTGTTAATCGTGTGGAAGCATTAAATTCAACAACAATACAAATTTGGTGGATACCACCTGATCCGCAAAAAATTAATGGCATCAATCAGGGTTATAAAATCAAAGCATGGCAATATTATAAAACACGTGGCAATATTGAAAAGAATATGATGACCGTACATCCGAATTTACTGGATCCATATGCAGAACAAACAGCAATTATGACTGATTTAGAAAAATTCACCGAATATAACATAACAGTATTATGTTTCACTGATCCCGGTGATGGTGAAATGAGTGATTTTTATTATATAAAAACCAAAGAAGATGTTCCCGATGAGGTGTCAAATTTACAATTCGATGATATTAGTGATAGAGCTGTAAAAGTATTATGGCAACCACCAAAGAAAATCAATGGCATCTTAACTGGTTATCAAATTATTTATCAAATCAAAGATCAACCAGACACAATACGTATTAAAAATTTAACAGCTGATACGTTAAGTTTAAAAGTGAATGAATTACAAGCAACAACTCATTATCGTTTCGAAGTGACTGCTTGGACAGCTGTCGGTTCAGGTCCACCGAAAGTTGCAATTATACAATCTGGCGTTGAACCGGTATTACCATTACCGCCAACGAAATTGGCATTATCAAATATAGAAGCATTTAGTGTTGTATTACAATTTACACCTGGCTTTGATGGTAATTCATCTATAACAAAATGGACGGTTGAAGCACAAACTGCACGTAATGCAACATGGTTTATTGTATATGAAATTAATGATCCAGATGCAACAACAATTACCGTTACTGGTTTAGTACCATTTACATTATATAAATTACGTTTAATTGCTAATAATGTTGTTGGTGCATCACAGCCATCGGAAGCAACAAAGGAGTTTCAAACTATACAAGCACCACCGGCACATCCACCAAAGAATATGACTGTTAGAGCGATGAGTGCTACCGAATTACGTGTTCGATGGATTGTATGTTATATTCAATATTAATTATGGTTAATTAATTGATTATATCCATTTTTTTTTGTTCGTATATAGCCTTTACAGCAAGTTGAATGGTTTGGAAATCCACGCGGTTATAATATTACATACACGGAAATACGGACTAGTGTAGCACGTACAACCACTATTGATGATCATACGGCCAATTCACACGTAATATTCGGTATGGAAGAGTATGCATTGTATGAAGTGACGATACAGGCTTGTAATGATGTGGGATGTTCGGTGCCAGGACCGAAAGCATTGGAAAGAACACGCGAATCAGGTATATAAAGACGTTTTTATAATTCAATTTGTAATTAGTAAGTAAATAAAGTGTAGAAGTCATTTATAAAAACATTTAAAATTCAATAAACTAAATAAAAATTATTTAAGCGAGAAGAAAATAAATAAAATTCACTATATTCTTTCAGTGCCATCTTTTGGACCAATGAATGTCGAAGCAAATGCTACATCTTCAACTACAATCGTTGTAAAATGGGGCGATGTACCCAAAGAACATCAAAACGGTCAAATAGAAGGCTTTAAAGTATATTATGCGGCCGATTCAAATTCACCAAACTATAAACAAATTCCCAGTAATTCAACATTTACAACAACTTTAACGGAATTACGTAAATATGTGGTATATCGTATACAAGTATTGGCCTATACACGTCTTGGTGATGGTGAACCCAGTCAGCCTGCAGTAACTGTACGTACACACGACGATGTGCCTGGTGCACCATCGAATGTTTCATTTCCCGATGTATCTTTTACGTATGTACGTATTATATGGGATATACCAGAAGAACCGAATGGTGAAATATTGGCATATCGTGTTACATATCATTTGGATAAAGAAAATACGAATAGTAAATTTTCGAAAGAGTTTCGTCCATCCGATCGAACATATAGATTTACAAATATGGAACAAGAGAAATACTATATGTTTTCTGTAACGGCACAAACACGTTTAGGATGGGGTAAAACGGCTTTCGCATTAGTTTATACATCGAATAATCGTGAACGACCACAACCGCCATCGTTGCCACAAATTAGTCGCAGTCAAATACAAAGTACACATATAACATTTAGTTGGACACCAGGTAGAGATGGCTTTGCACCATTACGATATTATACTGTGCAGAAAATGGAGAATAATGGACCGTGGCAATCATTACCGGAACGTGTTGAACCACAATTGACATCTTACACTGTTTCTGGTTTGAAACCATTTACATTATATCGATTTAGAATACTAGCAACGAATGATATTGGTGATAGTCGATTTAGTCCTGAATCTAGTGAGGTACGAACATATCCAGCTGCTCCCAGTAAAGGAATAACTGGATTAAAAGTGGTTCCAATAACAACTACTAGTGTTGAAGTTTATTGGCAACCAGTTGAAGAACAATATTGGAGTGGTGATGTTAGTACTGGTGGTTATAGAGTCAGTTATCAACCAGCTTCTGATTTTCCAACAGCCTTACCAGTTACACCCCAAGAAGAAATCATGGGAATTAATGTAAAAACAATTAAAATTATTGTATACATTTATTTAATTAGTTTTCTATTTGATTAGGCTACGAATGTTACATTAAAAGATTTACTACAAGATCGAAATTATGAGATTAGAGTTGTGCCATTTAATTCACAAGGTGAAGGACCGAATAGTCCACCAGTCACTGTATATGTTGGTGAAGCAGTTCCAACTGGGGAGCCAAGGGGACTGCAAGGCGAGCCGGTTTCGTCAACTGAAGTTCGATTGAGATGGAAACCACCACAGCAACAGTTTCAAAACGGAGAATTACTCGGATACAAAGTAAATGATTCATTTTTTTCCCTCAAACACAAAAAACAAAACAATATTTTATCATTTTTATAGATTTTCTACTTGGTTACCAGTTCACCACAAGAACTGGAAGAAGGTAAAAAATGGGAAGAAGAAATCGAAGTAGTTGCCGCCTCAACAACCTCACATAGTCTCGTATTTCTCGACAAATATACCGAATATCGTATACAAATTTTAGCATTTAATCCAGCTGGTGATGGACCACGTTCACAGCCAATTATTGTGAAAACTTTGCAAGGTTTACCTAGTGCCCCAGTGAATCTACGCTTCACCGACATTACAATGAATAGTTTAGTCGTGTCTTGGGATCCACCGAAAAAACGTAACGGTGATATAATTGGTTATATTGTAACATACGAGACAACAGAAGAAAATGAAAAGTTTAGTAAACAAGTTAAACAAAAAGTGACCAGTACTTCGTTGCAAATCTCCAGTTTAGAAGAGGAAATCACCTATACGTTTACAGTAAGGGCACAAACAATAGATTATGGTCCTGCTGTTTCGAATAATGTTACAACTGGTCCACAAGATGGCTCTCCAAGTACACCAAAAGAATTAACATTAGTGAAAACATTGTCCAGTATTGAAACGCATTGGTTGAATGGTGCCAGTGGTAAAGGACCAATTTTGGGTTATTATATTGAATCAAGACGAAAAGATGATAGTCGATGGCAAACTGTTGCAAAAACAACAAATGGCCCATTACAGGAATTTACAATTTCATATCAAAATCTTTTACCATCCACATCGTACAATTTCCGTTTAATACCGTATAATAAATTCGGTATTAGTTATCCAGCGTATGCGGATGAATCGATATTAACACCATCGAAACTATATTTAGAATATGGTTATTTACAACATAAACCATTTTATAGACAAACATGGTTTATGGTCGCTTTGGCAGCTACATCGATTATAATAATTATTACGATTATTGCCATATTGTGTGTGAAAAGTAAAAGTTATAAATATAAACGTAAGTTATGATTGAAAACAAACAGTTAGTTTGTTAGATGATTATTTTGTGTTTGTTTAGAAGAAGCGCAAAAGACATTAGAAGAATCGATGGCTATGTCGATGGGTGACCATCAAGAAATGGATTACTTTCGTTCCACGTCGAGAACAGGTAACGGAACTATAGGTACAATAGGTGCGAGCAGTAAACGCAGTACTTTATCACGCAAACCACCCCATCAGCCGCCTGCAGTGTTGGGCAAATCGCCACCACGTCCTTCACCAGCTTCAGTTCCTTATAATTCCGATGAGGAGAGTTTGAAGGGATACGATGAGAATCCGGATGATAGTAGTGTAACAGAAAAACCATCAGAAATGAGTTCAACCGATTCACAAGTATTTAATTCAATAGAATTTAAATTTCATTGTTATTTTTGAATGTTTTTTTTTTATAGGCTTCTGAAAGCGAAAACGAAAGCGTACGTTCCGATCCTCATTCATTCGTAAATCATTATGCGAATGTTAATGATACATTAAGGCAATCATGGAAACGACAAAAACCGGTTAGAAATTATTCAAGTTATACAGATTCGGAGCCAGAAGGTAGTGCGGTGGTTAGTTTGAATGGAGGACAAATTATAATGAATAATATGGCACGTTCAAGAGCACCATTGCCCGGTTTTTCATCGTTTGTATAAAAATTGTGTCATTAGAAAATTTGATAATATTTTTATTTTTAAAACTGTGTGAGTATTTATTGAGTTTTTTTTTGTATATATAAATATTTAGTAGTCTGTTTTTGTAAATAAAATAGACCTAAAAAGTTATGGACCAAATATACGTTTTGTTGGTTGCATAAATATATTCTATAGTTAAAATGTTGATCTCTATTTAGGATATTATCAAATTTTCCATAAATAATTAAATATTGTTTAAATGGTTGGAATGGTTAAGAGACTGATATAATTGACTTTCTAATAGAATTTTTTTTATTTTTTCACCAAACCAACCATATTAAATAAACTATTAGATTAATAAAAAAATCTTCTATAAGACTTGAAAAAACCTTTTTTTTACATAGATTTTAATAAATTATGTATATAGTTTAGGAATTAAAACAAATGTTTTATAAATTTGTTTCATTTTAAAATGGACAAAACGTAAATATAAATCAAGTCAATTCATATATGGCGATTTTTTAAATATATTATATACATATATAAATCTTGTTCCTAGTTGCAGTTCATTTCTAATTTTCTTCCAAAAAAGCTATATATTTTCTAATAATCTATTGTATAAAAAATGCTCAATATGCAATTGAATAAAATTGTGCAATTGTTTTTCTGTTTATAATATAAGAAGCCATAAAATGCGGTGTAATTTTATTATATATATTATAATGTATAGCCATTTACAAAGCACTTACAATCACAATTTCAAAAACTGTTTTTTAGAAATGTTGATTATACAAAACAGTACTTACACTGCCTTTTCTTTTGTAATTTATTGTAAAATGGACTATTTGTAAAATAAATCTGTGATTCTAATAACATAATTAGTTGTTTTAATTGAATTTAAAAACTTTATTAAAAATCTATTTATTTAAACAACAGTTTGACATCTTTGTAACCAATTTGTTAAATTGACTGTTAGTTCATTTGAGCCAATTTGTTTAATTGTTGAATAAGCAGCCAAATCTATAACACCCAATTTTTTACCATTTAAAAACTGTTCTTTGCCTAACGATTTATTCAACGTTTGAAGTAATTTCGTGCGTGCTGTTTTATTTTTAGCAATGGAAATTAAATAACAAACATCTAATAAAGAATCAACTTCATACGATGTATAATTTAATGGATTTACTGTTAATCTAGCTAAATATCTTAAAAAGTTGATTTCACCGTGAATACGAACAGTAGAAATTAAAAAGTCCAATTTGGCATCACCTAAAAACTATGTATAAATAACGTGTTTATAGATTATCAATTTAAAAACTTACTTTCTTTCCAAATTAGACGTAAATTTAATTTAGGAACTGTTGGATTCGGTTTGAAATTAACTAGATTATTGCCTAAAAGTCTAGCAGTCTCAGATAGCTGTGAAACAGTTGAATGCACATAAACAGATACCGACAATGTGAAATGGTCTCGTAAAAGTTTTTGAGCTAATTCTAGACTATATGGCGGCGAATTGGGGCTAGCATTGATAACAATATCATTGAACGGCACCTAAAAGTGGAATTTTAACACAATTTTATAGTTTATTACACAACTTACAGTCGATTTTGTAGCCGTTTGAACCGTATTTGAAATGGTCGTAGGCGGCTTTATATTCAACTCTTTTCGAATCGATAGTAATTGTTGTTTTAATTCAGCCAACTGTTGTAAAATATTCTCTTGCCTTAATTCTAATTCTGCCATTCCTTTTGGGATTGTTATATTATTCTGCATTGGAAATCTTGCAATTAATACAAATTATCTATTATAATAGACAAACTAAAGAAGAAAAAAAAACCCATACAGAAATAGTTCCTTTATACACAGTTTCATTAGTTTAGTTATTTTGACAGTTGTTCAGTAAAAATTGATAAGTGTATGTGCCATGAAACTGTATTTAGAAGAGTTTTTTAGAAAAATGGTAAGTAAGGGACAACTTATAACATATAAAAATGTTAAATAACTAGATAAATTATACGAAATTATATAAAACCTTTAAAAACTTTTTAACCTGGTCGAGAATATTCAGATTTTTCTTTGGATGTGAAACGTGATCGGATATACCATCTACCATACTGTTATTTCTTGATTCATGTATTTCATGTATATTTTTTAATTTGTACATACACTTTGGTAATTCCACAACCAAGTCATGTTTTACAATTTGTTTCGTTTGGTACATTTTCAATGGACCGTTCATTGTTCGATTTGCACAATATTTTTAAATAAATTTAAAAAGTCTAAATGCACATTTATTTTTTGCCTTAATAATTTTTTATTATCGAGTTTCGGTGATGTCGGCTTGCGAAATGTGGCCAGGTGTCAAATCAGTGGCGTACTATCACCAAGTCTTTAAATCACCAACTAGAATTTCAACGATTTTCTACAATTTCACACTTTAACACCGTTTCAAGGAAATAAACATAAAAATGTTACGAATATTAACTAATTTACACCAAAAAAGAATGAAATCATTGATTTTATTAAATTTTATTCCACCCCCCATACAAGACGCCTCTGATGAAGATTATTAACCTGCCATTTTGAATTTGTTTGTGACGTAACATCCTTTAGGACAGGAAGTAGATGAATTATTTTAAAATAAGAACTACAACAACAATGTTTTATGAATTTTACTAAATAACCAACAATAAATATAGTATATATGAAATTTTATGTAATTTCAGTAAATATAAATGTGCAATAAAAATAATTTACTAGAAAATCAATGCCAACTGGCGACATCTTTATGTAATATTTTAAAGAAAATGCTATGAAAGCTTGGATTGGTGCATACGCGTACTAGTTGCAAGAAAAATCAAATTTCCTCAAAAATTTTTAAATAATACTAGTGTATATAAGTAAATTTGAATAAGTTTGAAAATAATGTACATATAAAGAAATGTTACAATTAGTGCAAATGTAATCCTAGTGAAGTATAAAATATTACGAGTTGCAAGTTGTCATGGCGGCCTTCCAATCGACCAATAGGAAAGCAAGAAGCTTCGGTTGTTAGGTGTTCTTTTTCGTTGCGCGATTTATACGCATCATTTTCACAAAATAAAAAAAAATAAAATTCTACTTGTACATAATAAACAGCTGATAAATTATATACTATATGAGATTAAATTGTGCAAAAAACAATACTATGTTGTAATTGATGGCAATAAGAGGCGGGTAAAATGTGTTTGGTGTTGGTGTTGTTGGTCACGTGACCGTTTATGGCGGCCACACATAACGACGAGATGAGCCGTTTTCAAGTGAAGCAAGATTTTTGACATTCGCGATTTGTATATACACAAAACACACTGGGTTTGTTTTCATTGAATTTGTTAAGTTGGAACACGTGCACGATATAAATTAACATAGTTAAAATGTCAACAAGAGGTATGAAAAAAAGGGGCCGACCACCCAAAGTCCAAGTTGCTGAACGGACGAAAAAGTTCCAATATCATTTATTGAAGAAACCAAAATATTTATTGAATTATAATAAAAATAGCGATTCACAAAATAGTACACCGAATGCTTCGCGAGCATCATCACCCCAGCAAGAATCCACGGCGGCGTCGGGGGATATCAATAGTCGTCGAAGTACAAGAATACGTGGAAAAGATGGGGGCAGACGTGCTGGCCCCAAACAGGGCTACACCGGTTCAGCTTATCAACGTAGAGGATATAATACGGCCAGTGATTACCATGATTCTGAATACCATTATGGATCGGACTTTGGTGATGAATCGAGTGATAATAAAAGTGAAGTTGAAGATGAAATTGGTATTAGTGAAAGTGAATCAGAGGAGACTGTGGACGATCCGAGTAGTGATAGTGATTTTTCATTAAGTAGTTATAGTACACTAAGTGGTACGCCACGTAAAACACTAAATATAAATCGTCCACCAACACCTGAACCATTATGGTTGCAAAATAAAGATTTACCTAAATTAGAATTACCAAAATCATCTGATGATTTATTAATACCAAATAAACATATAATGTCATGTATAAGTATATATGAAGTATTAAGACATTTTAGAAATTTGGTACGTTTATCACCGTTTCGTTTAGAAGATTTTTGTGCAGCAATTATGTGCGAAGATCAAAGTAGTTTATTAGCTGAAATACATATAATGTTATTAAAAGCACTATTACGTGAAGAAGATTCACAACAAACACATTTTGGTCCATTAGACCAAAAAGATAGTGTTAATATATCATTATATTTAATTGATTATGTCACATATCCAGAAGTATTACGAGCATACGTGGAAAGTGATAAAAATTTTGATACAAAAGTTCTACAAATATTAACAAACAGTGATTATCCATTCACAATATTAGAAGATCGTATACATGTTTTACAATTTTTAACTGATCAATTTTTAACAACAAATCCAGTTAGGGAAGATTTGTTGAGTGAAGGTTTGTCACAATTAAAATTCTATTTTATTGTTTTCAATTATAATTTTAATACAATTTTTTTATTATTAAAATTGCATTGTTTTGTTTCAGTTCCCATGCATTATGATGACCATTGTCGTGTTTGTCATAAACTTGGCGATTTATTATGTTGTGAAACATGTCCAGCTGTTTATCATTTGGAATGTGTCGATCCACCACTTACAAATGTACCTGATGAAGATTGGCAATGTGGCATATGTCGGTCACATAAAGTGTCTGGTGTTGTCGATTGTGTATTGGATATGGAGAAACAAGGACAATTATCCAGACAAGAACCAATTGGCTTTGATCGGCATGGACGGAAATATTTTTTCTTGTGCAGAAGGATAATTGTGTACGTAATTAGTTATTACTTATTGTCTACATCTATTGATATAATTTCTGATAAAAATTTAGTGAGAACGATAATACTGGTGAAGTATGGTATTATTCAACACCAACACAACTTGAAGAATTATTTAAAGTAATGGATTCAAATGATATGGAGTCATCATTGTATAGAGAATTAGAAGATTGTAAAAATGAAATCATTAGACAAATGGAATTAACTGAAAAATTAACAAATCAATTCAAAGGCAATAAGAAAACATATTTGGATGCAGAAAATGGTATTTTTTTCATAATAATTATACAATTTAAAGCTTAAATTTGAAATTTTTCTTCCAGCACTTATTCTCAAATCGATCAAAGAACAGGAAGAAAAACTAGAAGAGGAACGTAAAGAAAAAGAAAGACAAAATGCTGAAGATATGGTGGCTAAAATGCATGAAGACAATACAGAATCAACAACAGAACAAACGAAAACAACAGAAGAAACGAAAGATGAAACAACAAAATCAACATCAGATGCAGATGAAGATGATGAACAAGCCAAAGATATTGTAACACGATCAAAAACTGGTTCATTAACGCCGCGTACATTTAATATTGATGATTTACGTCGACGTAATACGTCTGTATTAAATCGTGATGAATTATTATTGGACAAAGACGATTCATCACGTATGACACGTTTAAAATCCAGTCAAATAGCAAATGGTACCTATTTATTTAAATTAGGTATGGAAAATGCTTTCAAAACGTATGTAAATCAGTTTACAACAAATGTAATTGCATTAAATAAACCACAAAGGAACGAGGAACGTGATAAAAAACGGCATTTATCACATAAATTTAGTTTAACAACAGCATCAGAATTTAAATGGATTGGTGCATTAAATGGCAATAAATTAGTATTAACAAATACATTAAGACAAACAATTTTACAATTAGAACAATCATTACCAACACCATTTATGCATCCAAATTGGCAATTATTACGTAAACCATGGTTAAATATTGTTGCTGGCTGTCAAAAACCGAAAGATTTTGCAAAAGCCTTAGTTGTATTGCAGGCCTGTATAAAACCTGTTGTATTTGCAAATGTATGGCACGAACAATTAGGCCATACAAAATTAAGTCGTATAACGGCAACTGAACGTGAAGAAAGGAAAAAAATTGAAAAACGTGAAAAGAAAGAACGTGAAGAAGAAGAGGAACGTAATCGGATGATAATTAGTGGCTACGTTAAATATACAATGAGTTTTAAACATCAATTATGGAAGCAAAAAGGTGAAGAATATCGTATACATGGCCGATGGGGTTGGTTGTGGATAAGAACACCAAGAAATTTTAAACATGTCAATTCGAATGAATTAGGATTAAATGGTGGTCCGGCTAAAATTATGGCACAAGTACAAGATGATGATGGAAAGAAAATTTTGGCTTTGGAACCGACAATGTACACATTTTTGCTTGACAATATAAAGAAAGATGCAGAAAATAAATCGGTGGAAATTCCTGATGTATTGAAAAACTTGGAAATCGTACCGACTTTACAAGAATTTGAAGAAATTGATGTAACAAAAGCTCTAACATCACCAGGCAGATTGTTGTATCCGAAAATAGCGAAAAAATCAAAATTGGACGATTTATTAGCACGACGTGTGCAATTAAAAGTGATCGAAGAACGTCGTATAGCACAAAAGACTGATGAACGTAAAGATGATGATGAAACTGTTGATGTGGAAGAAGAAGACTTAGTAAATGATGGTATTGATAAGCAATTAAGGAATATGTTAACTGGTAAAATAACAGTACAAAACAATACAACACCGACAACACAAACAACACAAAATGTAACAAACAAAGAATTGATAAATAATATTGCAAAGAGAATTCAAACATTAAGGACGACATATACGAATGTATCACGTTTAGGAAAAGATTTTCATTGTTATTGTCGTGGTTGTAATTCGGTTGCATCAACAAGCATAGAAAGTACATGTTATTCACCAATGTGTTTACAACGTATACGTGTTCGACGTGAATTATTAAGTCAATTACGTAAAGCAAATGCTGCTGCAAATTCATCAAATACAAAATTACCAAATACACCACAAAAACGTACTTCAATATTGGAACAAACATTAAAATCACCTCAGACCGTACAACAACAACAACAGCAAGCTAAAGTTGAAAAATTAACGGATGAAAATATTTGTAAATCACTTGTTGATATGTTAAATGCAGCACCGAAAATAAATGATGATTTAAAAGGAATTTATGTACCGAAAAAAATTGATGAAACCAATAAAATAAAGGAAGAAGTAAAAGCAGAAGTAAAGCCAGACGTAGAAATGACAGAAGAAGTGAAAGAGGAGAAAGAACAGTAAGATAAATCGATTATAATTTATTAAATTTATTTTTTTAACTGTTGTTTTTTTTTGTTACAGCGAATCTGAAGAGGAAATAAACGTAGAAACACCGGTGAAAAAACGACCTAAATTGGAACGTTCAGCAAAAAAGGATAGAGTTGAAGTGACTGTAACAACTTCAACAACAGTAACAACAACACAAACGTATGTTGATGGTAAAATGAAGAATGTAACAACAAGTCATGATACAACAAATTCATTAAAAGTAACAAATGGTACAGGACGTACAATACAAACATTAAATGCAAAATCAACAACATATAGTGCACAACAAAATCGACGTTTTTGTGGTTATAAAGTTGGTGTTAAACGTGAAGAAAAAACAGTTAAAGCTGAAACAGCCGAAGATGGTACTGAACGTATTTATTCAACAATTAATACAGAAGGAAAGATTATATTGAAACGTTTACCAAATCAATTGGATTTGAAACGTAAAAAACGTAAAACCATTAAATATCCAGTGTGTTCAACGTTTCAAGCAAAACGTGGCCAACCGAGTTTATTAGTTTTGGCACAACATGATGTTAGAAAATTAGCAAGAAATGCTGGTAGAATACATGTAAATGGTTTTCATGCATTAGCCAAACCGAATTCAATCAGTTGGCCATATCCGTGTTCACGGCCGTTATTTAAAACATGTTGGATATATCGTACAGTTAATTTACGTTCATTAGCATCAGCTTCATTACAATTAAAAATTTTATGGGCATGTTTACGTTGGGATGATATGCAAATGAAACCACCAACAACTGATGGTAAACATCAAATAACAACAGAAACAGAAATTTTAAGTTTAGAATTATTGAAACATCGACATGTTGGACAATTTTTGGAAAAAACACAATATTTACGTAGAAAAGTTGTTATACCGTTGGAATTGCCGAAAACTGTACGTGAAGTAACATCTATGCGAATTGGTTTAAGGAAACGAAAACGGCCAGAATCACCACAAAGTATGGATCCACAAGTAACTGAAGAATGGGTGGATGAAGATAAGTTGGAATTGTGGGAAATTAAACTTTATGGTGAAAAGTATGTGTTTGAAAAGAAAAACTATTAACTTGTTTGTTTGTTTTTTCTTTTTTTGTACTAACAGCTTGTTTTTATATGTAATAGGCTAGAAAAGGCTAATGCTCAAGTTATAACTAGGAGTCGAACCGGCAATTTACCACCACAGCGTGCCATCATCGATGCGTCCGGTGATATAAAAGTAACAGTGTCTGGTAAAGCGAGTGCTGAAGAGATTAAAGAAAAAATGGAACAACAATTACGTTTGCAACGTGCAGCACATCAACAGAAACGTGCTTTAGAAGTGAAGAATTCGAAAATTATTGAAATGGTACCAAGCACAACGCAAGGTAAGAATATTTGTTTTTTTATTCAATAATTAAATTGAATTTCTATATGTATCGGTTTTGTAAACGAATTTTTTTGTTCGCGTATTAAATTCTATGTTGTTTTTCTTGTGAAAAGCTTCCTCTACAACAACAACAAAACCAACTACAACTAATCCTACACCAATCCAACCTAAAGGTAGGATTTATAGTTGTGAATGTTGTTAATATGTGTATGTAAAAAGAATAAAAGAAATTAGTTCAATCGGCGATTTTTTTTATAAATACATTTATAAAATATTTTTCACAGTTGATGGTCAAATGAAGATTGTTAAAAATGTTGTTGTACAAGGAAATCAAGGCATTGTTGGTAAAAATACGTTAACATCATTGTTAACATCCAATAGCAATAAATTAGCTGGTCGAAGAATCATAATGACAAAAGGACCAGATGGTACAACAAGAGTTATTACAGGTTCAAATGTTGTACCGAAAACATTAACGAATCAACAACAATCATTAATTAAAGTACAAACAACAGCTGGTGGACAACAAATTCAAACAGTTTCTGGTAAGAATTTTTTAATTTTTTTAATTTATGAAACTGTGTTATGAATGTGCGTATTGTACAGCTACAACATCAACACCAACAAAACAACAACAAGAAACACCACAACGTGTACAAATAATGCGCACACCAGACGGCCGTATAACCGTTAAAGGTTTATTACCGGGCCAACAATTAGTACAATATCCCGATGGTAAATTACAAGTGATGACACCATCTCAAATACAATCAGCCGGTTTGGCAATTAAAACACCAACAACACCAACAACAACAACGGTGCCTGTACAACAACAAAAATCAACAGCAACACCAATAAAACCAGCAACTACTACCATCAATTCATCTAATACAGGTAACGTTTTATTGCAACAACAATTGCAAACCACACCGAAAATTGTTCAACAACAATCATTGAAAACTGGTGGACAACAACAAGTTGTTATAAAACAACAGCCTATAGCGCAGAAAATGACAACAAGTGGACAAGTGATACAACAACAAGTTGTTGTTGGTGGAAATCAATTGTTAACAACACCAACAGGACAACAAGTAATGAAATAATGTTTTGGAAATGTTGAATTATGTATAATTTATTGGTTTGTTGTTGTTTACAGATAATTACGAATCAAATAGTTGTTAATAATCAAAATTTAGCTCAACAAATTGCAACTGGTAAAGTTCAAGTGGCAACAATAAATGGACAACAAGTATTAATACGACCAACTGGTAATAATCGTGCACAAGTTGTTGCACAATTAACACCCGGTACTATAACAACACAAACTGTACCACAACAACAAACAGTAACAACACCACAAGTTGCTGTTCAACCGAAACCAGTGCAGACAACACCAAAACCTCAACCACAAACAGTTAAAGATCCAAATAATCAAATCGATCCAGCCACAATGGAACAATTATTAATCGGTCAACCGGCTGGTACTGTAATAAAATGTGTAACAGCACAAGTTATTCAAACACAACAAGGTCCAAGAATTGTTTTGCAAGGTTTACAAGGTGCCGACTTTACACCACAACAATTGGGGGCTGTTCAACAACAAGTTAAACAACAACTACTGAAAGGTAAACGAGTAAAATTCGTTAATTTTAGATGCTAATCTATGTTTTTGTTTTTATTGTTTATAGCTCAAGCAAGTACTGGTAAACAAGGTGTTTTAGGACCAACGAAAATTTATTTAGCCGTTCAACCAAGTAGTGCTAACAATAATAATAATAGTACGAGTGATGTAAATGCAGATGCAATAAATCCACCACCATTAGCACCCGTACAACAAACGACTGTTGTGAATGAGAGTCCAGTTAAGACAATAACAACAGCAGCAGCAGCAACAACACCAGCAACACCAACAACAAATCAACAACAGGTATGCAATAATACACCAAACAAGCCCAAGGTTATAGTTCAACCTAACACTCAGGTACTTTATACTTAACAATAGTTTTTTTTTTAATTTTTTTACGCATGAGTGAATGCTAAAATTCAAATAATTTTTTGTGTTTTTTAATTGTTGATTTTGTTAATGTGTCTGCTCTTTGTTTGCTATATTTTCAGTTGGGAATATGCATTTAAAATTATTTTATGACTGAGCCTATTTTACAATTCAAGTTACCTTTTGAGGTTTGCACTATTGCATTTAATTTAGTAATAATTATTTATTTCCTTAGCAAAACCTGTAAGGTAAACTCATTGTAAAGCCCGGCCTATATGTTCTTTTTATATAGTATAGTTTCCTAAAGACAAGTATTATTTTTTAATAATCATGTATATTTTATCTGATATATCAATAAATCGCTTGATAAGAAATTTTGTTTGCTTTTCCCAACCTAACAGAATTTTTTTGATTAAGTTTTTAATAAAAAATATAAATTAAATTAGCTTTTTGGTGGGATTGATGCTTTCATTCAGCATGTTGTTCTTGTAGTTTAATTTCTTTTCTATATATATATATTTTTTTGTTTAATTTTGGGCTATGGTTTTATACAAAAAAAATTAAAACGCAAATTACAGACAAATGCAAACGGCCGTACCACAGTTACACGACAAATATTAGTAAATGGTCAGCAAAGTCAAACATCAACATTATTACAAGCTATGAAAGCGAATATGGAAGCGAGCCAAATTGTAAATTCATCAACAAATGTTGTAACAACAACAACAGCCGCACAGTCAACGAATAATGCTGTTGTTCAAGAACAAAATAAACAATTCGTGGTGACACCAGATTATATACAACAAAGTATGTTTATTTATCAACCATCTGTAATCGTATATAATCCAAATTGTGCATACCCATTGCAAAACGACATTATAAATCGCTTTTAATTGGCCAAAAAAAAAAAATTAATTAATCATTTTGCTTGATTTGCTTTTTAATATGCAAGGGTTTCCCTATACAAAAGTTTCTGAACGAATAACCAAAATTTTCTGTGATATTTTTTGCTTGAGACTGATTACAATTTTCAAAAAAAAGGCTGATTCAAACAAAAAAAAATGAAGTGGATTTGGAAACTTTTGCCTTTCATTTTTCTTTCTTATTAGACTTTAGTTACAAAATTACTTAATGTAAAAGTGTAACTAGTTTGTATTAATTATGCAATAAAAAATTGTTTTGATAAAGAAATTGTTTTTTAATTTATTTATTCACGTAAAAACCCTTGCAATTAAATATTTTTATCATTTGTCGTTTTGCTTTGGGCCTTTGGTTGTTTTTTATTATTTTTTTTTTTAATTATTTATTTATTTTAATACACCTAATCCTTGTTATTTTATTTTGGTTTTTTCTTTTTTTTTCTATTGTGTTCGATAATTTCGAACAACAACATATATAGCTATAAAATCAGCATTAAAACAAGAAAATTTAAATCCTGAAATTGAAGAGAAATTATTACAATTGCAACGTTATCAAGAGAAACAAATGTTGCGACAAGAAAATGATCATGCAACACATGTAACACCAAAACTACAACATACAACACCATCAACACCAACAACATTATTGAGTAGTACGCGTAGCAGTAGTATACCATCTCGAAAACGTCCCCCAAGTGCTTCACGTAACAATGACGACGCTGACTGGGTGATGGAAACGCCGAAAAGAAGCAGGCCGAGTCGAAATAATGAAATACGAAAGATTATTGAGCCAGAAGTGCAGTAAGTTGGCAAAAAACGCATGCATAAAAGTAACAAAATCCTTATAGAAAACTGTTTTTTTCAGTCCTGAACCGTTAAAAGAGAAATCAGTATCGCCACGTGGTAGCCGATTGAAAATTAAAGAAGTTACAGAACAAGAACGTAAAATAACAATGAAAACAAAAGTAATGGTGAGTTTGTATCGGCAAAAGGAACTATTAAAGAAGGATATTTTAAGAAAACGTGCTTTATTAGAAAAAGAATTACAATGTGAAATTCAGGTGAAATTAATTTCAATTAATTTAAAAAACTATTTTCTAATACTTAACTGTAGAAAGAGGTTGCTGAAGAATTGGCCGCCCGCACAAAATTAGAACGTACTAAACAGGACGAAGTCCGTACTGGAAGCAGTAAAAGAAAATCGGCCGCAACTGCAACAACACAAATAGCACCACCAGTTGCAAATAAACAAACTGGACGTCATAAAAAACAAACGAAACCATCACCAACATCACCGTCAAGTGGTGGCGGTGGTGGTGGTGTTGCAACAACAGCAAGTCATCGTGCTGGTATTAAAAAAGAGAAATTATATTGTATATGTAGGACGCCATACGATGAAACAAAATTCTATGTTGGTTGTGATTTGTGTAATAATTGGTTTCATGGTGATTGTGTTGATATTACTGAAGAAAGTAGTAAATCGTTAACGGAATTTGTGTGTAATGAATGTAAACAAGCTAGAGATACACAAAAACTGTATTGTTTGTGTCAGCAACCATACGATGATTCACAGTATGTTAAAAAAATTGATGATTTAGCTGTTTTTATTACTTGTTTATTGTTTTTAGGTTTTATATATGTTGTGACAGTTGTCAGGACTGGTTTCATGGACGTTGTGTTGGTATACTACAATCAGAAGCTGATAATATCGATGAATATATTTGTCCGAGATGTCAACGAAATTCATCAGTTAATTTTGCAAATATGAAAGATTTAACACAAAAAGATTTTGAAGGTTTAAAAAAGCTAATCAGACAATTACAAGTAAATTAACATTTTTAAATTTGTTTTCTTAATAATTAATCTTATTTTTATTTGTGTTTAGGCTCACAAGAGTGCTTGGCCATTTATGGAGCCTGTAGATCCAACAGAAGCTCCAGATTATTATAAAGTCATTAGAGAACCCATGGGTAAGGAATTTATTATGAAAACACAATATTTTGTTTTTTTTTACACTGTTTCTTTGTGGTTTAGATTTGCAGATGATTGAATCGAAAATCAACGATCAAAAATATACAAAATTGAGCGAATTTATTGGGGATATGACGAAAATATTTGATAATTGTAGATATTATAATCCAAAAGAATCTCCATTTTTCAAATGTGCAGAATCGTTGGAAGCTTATTTTGTGAATAAAATAAAGTTTTTAAGAGATAAATTATTTGAGAATAACAAATAGAAAACAAAAAAAAAGAAAAAGAAAACATAAAGTGAAAAGTAATATATATTTTTTAAATAGATTTTAAGAATTTAATTTAATTTATAAAAAGGCTATAAACAGATAAAATGAAGATCTCAAAAAAATAATGAGTGTTTTGTAGAAAATGGAAAATTTGTCTGTTTAAAGTCTTGTAATGATAATGTAAATAGTAAATATATTTGTGTATAATCATTAATAATTACGCTAATGTATTAATTTTGTTAATTAAATTTTATTAATTCCACATTTTTTGATATAAATTGACCATGTTTTTTGTATTTATTTGAATAATATAGTTACTGTAATTTTATCTAAATGTTACTGGAAAGAAAATGATTTATTGAAATTAATTTTTTTATAATAAAACAAATGTAGTGATTTACATGATAAAATTGTAATACGTATAAATAAGTAAGTAGTGCCATTGTAGATATTTCATATTAGATATTATAATATGTAATTGTAATATTTTTTCATTTTTTAGTTTTAATTCCTGAAGAAAAATTATTTTCATTTTAAGTTTATAAATATATTTAATATTTGAAAAGGAAATTTTTATATTTCGTCGGTAAATTATATTATCGACTGTTTGCCACAAATACAAGAAATATTTACAATAATAATCTTGTGTTTAATAATAACCCTTTTTAAATCCTTCATCAATCTTAAACAATAGAGACCGTCATGTTCAACGTCAGAAATTTAGTTCACCAATAAAAATCATAGATGGAGACCAGTAAGAAAGAGGAATAAGAAGAATAGGAGTAACTTACATGTTCCAATTGCAAAATAGTTCATATGAGCATACGAAATATTTTAAAATAAAAACACTTTCAAAAGAAAAGAATGTCAATTATTAGTTATTATATTCTACAAAGATGCTTTCGACGCTTTATTCCTCAATGTAATCACTATGAACAAAATAAATAAATTTAAGAGTCAATGGAACATCTGAACTGATCTGAATTAACAACATTTTTTAAAAAAATACATATATTTCATTTTTACGGCCAAGCCACAAAAAACTAAATTTAGAAATGTGTTTCTAAAAGTACGCTTATTATTATACAGGGTGAGTCCATTTTAACTGGCCAAACGTTAAGGGGTGATTCTGCATTAGATTTGGAACAAAAATGACCCTATAAAGCATAGTCCGATTCTTAATGGTTTCGCAGATATTCGACATTTTTGGTTTTTTG
>SSSI01006369.1:0-14862 GCA_004796505.1 Oryzaephilus surinamensis
AGTTTTTTACTAAATAAAAACCACCACTTACAATAATTAAAATTGTAAGTCAATCAATTAACAAAATGTCAAATAATTAATAATGATGGCCACAAAAATTGCTTTTACTAGTGCATGTTGTTATGTTTAAAGTAATGTATTTGGTTGAGTGACATATATTTACCCTTCATGCTTTTAATAAGGCACTCTATGCATACCTATAAACTTAATAGGGAACGTCTTTGATGTGATAATTTCGGAGTAAAACAAGTAAAACAATCGTTCACATGTACAACGTCGTTCTTCTCGACTCCCTCTATTAAATTGACTTCTTAATTAGAACATGTACTGGTTGTGTACACATTCGATTAACCGTAATAGTAGTATATGTCTCGTGTTATTAACTAATTTACCCATTAATTTTATAGTTATTGTCTTAATTTTAACTGTTTTAAATAAATTTCCAAAAGACTTAATAAATAGAGGCAATTGCAAATTTATTTAGCGAAAGTTGAGAAACCATTATTGTTTTCAAATTACAATGTATAAAAATTCCCTTGTTTTCAAATCAATTGTAGCCCAAATAGACTTGTAGCAATTTTTTATTTCTCTCATGAATTCCCATATAAAGTCATTAAAACTTCATTATTACTCTTGTTTTCTATATGGTTCTACAGAGAGAAAAAGCTGGATTTTAAAAAGTAATTCAATGTAATATAGAAAAAAGTGCACACTTTTTCAACTTTTACAACTATATAACGTCATTAAATTGTCATTTACTACAACTGTTTAATACTGCAAAAATTATTACGTATAAATTTTTAAAAAGCGCGCGCCCACACACACAATTGAAAAATGGCACAATTTTATTCAATAATAAAGTATAAAGATAATTAATTGCTTTATATTAGTATAATTTCGTTTTCTGGGAAAGTTCTGTAAAAGCAAGAATTAATGTTACGTAACATGGAATGCAAATGGCCCAAAAGATAGTACTTAGTTTATACGATACGTTCTGCAGGAGTATACTCGTACCATTAAAAATAGGCTCACCCATATTAGATTTAATTTGCGAGTGCTTCATTCCATTTTTCCTTTAAGTTATAATGTAATATTGCGGAGAACACGTGTATAGAATCGGCCAATTAAAATGTCAATGTATCTTGGAAAATTGGAAAGGAAAAGACGTAATGGAACAAACGTGATCAACGTGGCCTATGTGCCGTTCAGACAACTTGGAATCTTGATTCAAGTCAACAGCCTTTTATCAAGTTGTCGTCGGGTCCCACTTCATTTTTCACTATCCACGTCATTTGTCAGTAAGTTGGGAAACACCGTAATGAGTTTGAAAACAACGGACGGGTGTGACACAACGAAATGTTCGGGTTTGCTGGATGCCGGCCACCGCCGCCGCCGCCGCCACGGTGATGTCTTCTTTCCTTTCTGGCCCATTTTTCTTTTACAGCTAGTTTAGACAAGATGAAATGGGGCACCAAGTGAACCGTACTGAATAGTAGAGGATCCGCCCTATATACACTCTTTGTCTCTTCTAGATGATTCGTCTTTTTTCTTTTTTCTTTATATTTACTCGTCGTACAAAAGAGGCCTGGTGCTCTTCATTACGGCCCAGATAACGAGCTAAACTTGCCAAACTAGATCATTTAAACAGATTGACTTGTACATTTTAGGCACTCGACTATTATTATCATTATTATTACAACATGAACATCTCAGTGAAAAAAAACAACAGTTTTGCAAAACTTTTCTAATTAACCCCATTATTATTCATATTTTGTTTTGGTGAAATTATTTTCACAAATTCTTTGCACTCCAACATATAAATTTGTTGGAACTTTAACACCTTATAAAATCATATCACGTTTGTTGATTACAATCGTTCCCCTAGAAATCACGTTATATATTCTCCGGTCTTATCTTATTGTAGCTGGAGGGTAATATACTACATGGTAATAATAATTTGATTTTAAAATCAATAGAATATTTATTATGTGATTTAAATTGCCAAAATTTTATGTGGTAATTTGTTGAAATCAGTTTTTTCTTCATGCGGTAAAAGTAATTATGTGGTTTCACAATTTTGAATTGAAAGATGGATAAACAAAACGATTTTATGTGTGGCAGTGTTCCATTTAAAACCGTTTTTCTTCTGAATAAGATAGTTTCCCATACAAACCGATTATCTCTTTTAAGTATCTTAGTGAGTTATCGCAAAAGCAATAAAATCCCAACAAATTGGTCATGTGGTGTTATCAGAAGGAAAGCTATATTTTCTAAGAATCAGTTAAATAACAGTTTCACAGCTAGTGAAGTTGTTTTTACAGTGTGTATTGATAAAAATAATAATGTTTCACATTAAATAAATATATACATAACATTCAGGAATTATTTTATAGAAAATCAAGCTAACTAAATAGCCACAAATGTAAAAGGAGATTTGCGTTGTACGACCATTTAATCTACAAGGATTGGAAACGATCCGGAAATATTATTAGATCCCCTTATACACTCGGGTGTTTGAATATATATATATGTATATAGAGCATAGAAAGTTAAATGACACAAAATAAGTATTTTGATAACGTCAATTTGTAATGTTTTTGAACCCTTTGGTTAATTTGACGAAGGTTTTTGGGGTTGTGTAGTAATATATGAGAAGGTCTATCCGTACCCACGATAACGATGATACGAAACACATATGTGTATAAATGAATACTTTATGTATTTACTTAGTAAAATTATGTATATTACATTCTAATCATAAATTTACAAGTAGATGGTGGTTGAAATGATCAGACTTTGTAAAATAATAATGTATGTAGGAAATTAGGGTGATTTACAAATGTGAGTGGCCTTCAAAAATTGTAAAATCAATACCATAATAATCAAACTAAAAGGAGGTTCGCAGCATATTCAAGTATTTTTTATAATACGTACAACACGAAAGAAGTGAATAAATAACAGAGTGCTTACGAAAAAATTTAATTCACACACTGAAGACGAGAAGAAAAAACTTAATATCCGTAAATTTTTTTCTTTAAAAAAAATCACATAATGTAAAATTTTCATAAAAATGCGTTATAGTTCCGCATAGTAAGTTGTGTGTACGAGGGGTAAGTAGTTTACAGTAAATACACCCTTAAAGGTCGTTTAGCGATAAGATCGTAGACTCGTCTTACAGTTTTGGGAAGACGACCGTCCCCGAGTCCATTTGCATCCCGCAGTTGGTTATCTTAACGAGCAAGAAGAAAAACATTCCTTCGGGGTTGTAGGTTAAGTAAATCGACCTTATCGCATGCATTTACAAATAAACACCCTTCTGTGTGCGAAAAACGTTGACAGTTTTGCACATTATCGATTTCCACAAATATAATAATATACTACTATAGGATATAATACAAAACATAATGTTTTGGTCACGCTAAAAGACACGTTAACACTTTATACAAAAGAAAATTCGAAATGCAAGTTGTTGAAGAGAGAAAAGAGAAAACAATATAGTCTCAAAGTTGAATTAGTTACGTTCGAGTGGAGAATTTTGAGCGATAACCCAAACGAGTGAGTGTATATAGAAGAAGTTTGAGAAGAAGATAGACAAACAGGGGGTTAGAGACTGAAATGCAGTATGAATACTAAGTTGTTCACCTGAACTTTTGTAATGAAATGTTACCAACAAGAGAGAAACAACACAACAACAATTCACATTATTATATAAATTGGATTAGAATATTGTTTCATGCACTTTGAAAATTATTTTATGTTTTACTCGTGGGATTATTTTACAAATAACAATATCAATTCCATTTCTTATCATTTACTTTTATAATCATTATCCACATTTTAAAATGATAAACTCCCAACAGACTGTTTATATGCAAATGTTTATATTGATAAATTTTGAACACAAAAGGCAGTATTAAACCGTTGTTAATTACATCATCTAAATAACAGGAATCAATTAAACTAATTAGAAAAAAATCTACACAATGAAAATTTTGTCGCCCCATTTTATTATTGGTTTTAATTCAACGAGAGATGGTATTTCGGGGTGAGATTTTCAGCGGCTTTAAATTTTAATGTAATGCAAAGTAAATTAGGAATTTCATTTCCCCCAAGTTTATTTACCTTATGAATTTTCTAATTAAGTGTGTAATAATCAACAGTAGAAGAAAAACGATAATATTACACATTTTGAAATAATAAAATTGTTTGTGTATTATTAAATGTACAAGTCGTGTGCGACACACCTTTTGTTAAAGTAATTGTATGAAATCAGATGACGGATATTGGATATCGAATGTTGGAATAAGATGAGTAAAACAGAAATTCCGAGAAAAGGATATGAAAAAGCACATTCAATGTTCAACATAGAAACGAACGAGGCTCTCCCGCGTGTCTTAACGAGCTATTTAGCCGCCCCGCTGTCACTGTCGACTGTAAATTTACTAGTTACTTCATTCAACTCCACCCCCACACTGGTGCAAAAGATTTAAAAAAGTTTTTATTAAAGAAAGTGAAGATCTTGATTTTATTATATTACATTGAAAAGAAGTGCAGACATTTTCGGGATGGAACAATATTTTATTGTTCAATATCGCACGCCTTTTCTTTCCTCCTGTGTCATAAAAACTGGAAATTTCGCTACAAATCACTATTTAGAATGTATTACGTTAAAATGAGATAAAAAGCTTTAAAATTGTTTCGAGGGCTAAATGAAATGTTGTGTGTCTATCTTGGCAAACTAATGTTACAGTATACATATAGAAGGGTATAAGCGAAGAGCTTGGAATCTATACCATTCCGTTTGATTTAAGCTGCTTTCAGGCAGATTACTTCAAGAAGCGGCCTTTCCGAAAAGATGATCCAACCATAATTTAAGGAGTGGCGAACTTAGTGCACGAGAGAAGAACGGTGTGTCTCACTTTGCGGCTTTAAAACGCTCAATCTCAGTCCCGTTGTACGTACGATGGTTATAGAACGGCTCATCTCGGTGCTCCCCTTTATTTTCCTGCAAATCACACGATCCGCGCCTCTGAATAGCTTTATTTACTTACTGGAATAACTCCATTGCCGCGCGAAAGCTTTTTTTATCCAACAACTTTACATGCCTGTAAATTGTATGTAAAATTGAAAATGGTACTAAACATTATTACAACATTACAACGGCAATGTCCTTTTCACACAATCAAAATACATACAGATGACAGATTTATGCAAGCTTTTGTATTATACATAGAGTTTAATTATGTTTTAAATTTAAAATGAAAAAAAGGAAAATCCAAATTTTAACCAATTAAAAAATGTCTGAAGAATACAAATTGTTTTTTATGGTGAGTGTAATTTAAACACAATCTACCACCCCCCAAATACATTATTTACGCGAAGGCGGATACTTTAAAACTCCATAAACTTTTTCGATACTATAATTAAACTAGTCAATCGATAAGTACTAATCAAAAAGCTCAGAAAATATAAATTAAAAAAACTCTAAGCTCTGTTTGTTTTCACTTGAAAGTCTCACTAATTGGTCAGATTTTACGTGACAAATTGTGGAGATTTTATTTAAGTTGACAACGAATATTTTATAATAGATTTAAATATTATTACAACATCTTGTATATGTATATAGGTACGTCATTAAGTACCACAATTTCTTTTAAATACTCAAAACAAGATCTTATAAGTTTCTTATATGTTATAAAGGTTTTTTCAATTTATTTAAGACTTTTATATCATTGATGTACTTAACTGAAAATTTTCTCTTGATTTAAATTTACAGAAAAACAACTTTCTCATCCGATTGAAAATAACAAAAAAATACGAATTTGTGCTTAATAATTTATTACAGAAATCCACATATGACAGTTTTATTGGTTTCGGATTAAACAATAATTGTACCATTTGGTTTGAACAAAATGTACCTGAATAGTAGTTTAAAACTGTCATATCGGAATTAAGATGAATATAATGTAATCACCGCATATAGGCGACAAAACGAAAACAATACAAAGTCCTACAAATCCACCATATATAACTGGCAATAAAATGGTTATTTGCTTACATATCGTGTATGATATTTAGTTAGAATTCCATTTATGGAACCGTTTTGTTAGTGTATGTTTAATTAAAAGTATCGGACGCGGCAATATAAGTGTTCTCTGATCATAAGCGAGATTATATAGCCAGTGGTAGTAAAGCGTTTTTGTTGTATATGTGTGTGGTTGATGGGATCACGAGTGGATGATCTGCATTATTTCCACAATAACACGTCCTGATTAGCTACGGTAGCTATAAACAAGCCCGCAGTACGTGAGATATGCTTATTTCTCATGCAACAAGCTTATTTTTTCCATCGGGAAATGAAGTAAAATCTCATTTGTGTTCGGGTTAAGCATATTCAGTCAAGTATACGTTTTGGTTATTTTTTTCGCTGTTAACAAATAAATATAAATAGCATGGATTCTCTCTCTACTTTATGATAGTATCAGTAATTTTGCTGTTATATAAATAAACCGATTAATTTTCTTCTTTATTGGTTTAACAAATTAGTTCTTGGTTTATTGGTGGTTTATATATTTTATATCAGTGTCAATCAAATTGGAAATCCTAATGGTCTATTTAATGTTATATTGCCAAATTAAATGAAACACTAACAGTCCATTGGATAATTATTATTATCGACAAATCGTACAACAGAAAGCTATTATATTGTGTACCTATTGCTTAAATAAAAATTTAAAGTTTTATATGAAAATGGATTGTATGCGTAAATATGGAAGATAGAAAACAATATACGAGTGGAATAATTAATAGTTAAAAAGTTTATAAAAGTTTTGTAAGATTACAGAGTAGTAAACGCAGAAAAGGAAATCAACGGTAAACTTCCGACAGCAGTAAAATAATAAAAAATGTAGTACTCTAGCTATAGCAAACTTGTACTTTATACGCAGGGAATACGCTCTTCTCCCGCATTCTTATACTTTTATATACACAATATAGAAAATTCCCAAAGGAACATACACATTCAACTTTACTCCAAAAACCTGTCAACCAACCTATAAGATTTTTGCCAAACGGGATATGATTTTTATATATTTATAAAATACATTCAAAATGATTTGTTCATACAATGGAAATTCCACATACAATTCACAGCTTTTTGAAAATGTAATCAGTATATTTGTATTATTCAGTTGTTTAAAACAAAACTTTAAATTAAATTGGTAAATTAACAGTTTGGCCTGACAAAATAAACGAATAAACGTAAAAAAGCTTATTTTTTGAAATTAAAATTATACATTATATTACAAAAATGTACATCTAAAGCTTTTCACTCTTATTAATAAATACCGAAAAGATCTTTGTTCTCTTTTTTAATTTCCACTTAGATTAAACATTATCTTGAATAAATTGTTACAATAACATTCTTAAATGTTCGCTGCAGTGTACATTATTAAAAGTACATAATTCAACGAATATTTATTTTAAACAAGAGCTTCTTCTACTTTTAAGATGAAATAAAAGCTAATTATGCTTAGTTAAATCGCATAATAATTTCTATGAATTTTCAATAACAAAATAACATAATATTTGGATGCCCTACTGTGGCTTTACAATGGACAAATACAAGAGAATTGCAATCCGATAATTGGTTAAGTGGTATTAGAAACCAGACTAAATAAAGCACTGTCATGTTTTAGTTAAATTAATAATAATTTTACTATTCAGGTGACAACATGCAATAGCTGATGTGGGTAATTAGAAATGTATTGTTTAAACAATAGTATAGTATGATTTATTAGGGATCAATTATTGATGGAAATGAATTAAAAGCCAAAATAAAGCCCTACAGGGGGTTCAGAATAGACAACAGGAGACTTTACGAGCCCACACAAAGTGTATTGTTGTTGGAACAGAATTAGTAGATTGATATTCGCATGCTGTCCATTATGGTGGCCACATTTTCTGCATCAGCTTGAGGGCCATATCTGCATTTGGCAAACCTACTGAACATGTTTTAGTTTGAATATTTGTGAGTTTGTAATATTCAAACAATTTCGAATGTTGATTATGTTCGTCATTAAGTAAGTGCCATTATAATCTCTGTTCGTTTTCAATGTTTATAGAAATCTGTAAATCTACTGGACTGTTTTAGTTGTGTAAATGTGGCTTCTATTCAAATTAAAAATCTTTCACCACACATTATTTCACAAAACAATATTATTGTATATGAAATACTATGTAAATTGAAAAATATTGAAATATATTTTTGCTGTTACTTTAAAAACTGTTTCTGATATATAAAAAAGTTTTTACAGCTGACAAGAAAGTTATATGGTGTCTGAATATTCTTATTTTTCCCCTCTTTATCAGAACAGTTTTCACATTGGCTCTAAAAGCTTATATATATTCGCTTCTTTAAAAAAGAAAAGGTCTTTAAGTTGATGTCAGCCCAAAACGTTTTAATATTTATTGTCTGCGATTTAACTTAATAAAAAAATCATTACAAAAATTTATTAAAAGAAATAATATCGTGAAAAAGAGTAAATTGTTAGCAGAATGAGTGGCAGGCTAGTAGACATTGTGGTTAAATTTCATCACATAGCAAACTTTTCCAGGAAATTGATTTTTTCTATAAAGTGATGGTGCGACCACACAGAAAAGAAACAGAGGGCCACATGTGCATTGTCCATGATATTCCACTTTTATTCAATAAACAACTTTTATACATGCGGACGGTTGCCATGTCTTTAAATAAATAAGTTCGACTATAGATAAGTGCAAATAATGAAAGAGGTTGAAAAGAACTTGGGTAAATATTGAAAGACCACACAAACATTGCCATGCAGTTTTCCTTTTTCATGTTAAATAAAAAAAAACTATTATAGAAACTGACCGAACAAAAGAGTAATGTAAATACTGGTAAATGCTGAATTATTTACATGTAAATTTTAATTGTTTATCTGTACTCAAATTCTTACAAACTGATACATAATCAAAGTCCATCAAAGTTAACAAAGAGAATCGATTTTATATACAGAATTGTGCTGTACATCTTTGCTTACCCTTATTATTATTGTAGTTAGTTTCATTTTCGGAAACAGAACTAAAACTATCTGACTCCAAATGGAAAGTAATAATTTTTTATTGTTATATGCTGGTTGTTAGCAGCATAAAGAAGAGTCATTTGCTATTTCCAATATAGTATATTTTTATTACATCTGAAAAATATTTTGATGATTCGTCATACATCAATTACGGACTTTTGCAGCTTTTCCGATGCAATTTATTGATATATGACTTATTCCTTTGTCAGACAGAACAAGTACACAACGAAAAAATCAATCTAATAATTTATGAATTTAGATGACTGTTATTGTATGACTGTATTTTAAATCAAGTGTGAAATGTTACTTTTGAATTTCACATCAATCATATAAATAATACATTTTCGGGAGAGGGCCCTTCCACCCATTATACATATACTCCGTACATTCTCATCCGACTGATTTGTTTCGCCATAGAAGATTTCCCAAGTAAGTCAGGCGGGAGGAACTGGAAGCTGTGAAACAGTTAGAAATTGAATTGGAAAATAGTAGACTGGGGTACAAGTGCGCGAATTGCCCTATAATATATTTACAAGGTCAATCCGAAGATCTGTTCTTCTATATATATATGTGCACGTAGAGCGTTTATATTTAGACATTTTAGAATAGCAAATTTCGTGCAATATGCTGTGTTTTGTATTTGGGTATTTAAAGGGCGCCCCATATGGATTATGCAAGACTCACATACAAATATATACGCATATACATATATGTATATGGAAACTGAATTAGAACTGCAATCAGCTAATTTACATGACAGAGAATCGAGACGCAGATGGTGTGCGGACTCTTGTCTCCCATCTGGAATAATGCATGAAGGCGACGGACAGCGGCCGGTTTCTCTCTCTCGATGTTTATGCATATTATATGAGGTGTACGCGTGCTTTTGACAGACCTCGACGGATGTACGGCCCTTTATTTGATTTGCTAAAAGGAACTTTTGGGAAAACTTCTCACATACACCTGCATGGTTCTGCAACTTTCAGTAGGTATATATAGAATAAAAATGATATCCTGTTTTTTTTTCTGTGTCCCTTTTTCCCTTCTTCCATTGTTTAGATCCAGTCAATTATCGTATAAATTACTACACTTGGATCGGAGAACCTTAAATGTCACAAGACAGATTGTATACATTTGGAATTTCTTTTTTATATTAGAAACTTCTCATTTTCTAATTTTGATTAACTTGAACAAAGGTTCTATTATTCGATTAGTCCGAGCAATTGCAATTTGTCATGTGACATTAAAAATATAACGGAACTATAGTATAGCGATACAATAGTTTTTCCAGTTTTCCTAATAAATTACAAATTAAATTCGTTTTGACACTTTTCCTCACCTCCTCGCCCCAGTTTTTAAACTTGATTTTCCAACTTATATAAACGCGCTCTATCTAATCTGTCGAACATAGAAGTGAAATCAAATAAAAAAAGGAACTCCCAATTCAATAATTCGATGAGAAGGCTATAAAAGATATCAGCCGTTGGCTTAGCAGGTGGCAGCAAGAAAAGACCACAGCTTCACTAAAAACCACGTAGTAGTTACATCAAGCTCGCCAAGTATTAGGATTTTCTCTTATAATTGATTTTTTTTCCTTTATATGTAATCAAAGTTTTGATCCCACTACTGTGTTGTGATGGCTATCAAATGGCCATCAACTCGCTAAATAATACATTTCAAATTGTTAAGAAAGCAAACGTAATTATATACACTAGTATATGAATTTTATTAATCTGAAAGAATAAAATTTGTAGGAACTTTGTCAGTTTTTTAATTAAAAAGTTAATTTCAAGTTGCAGACAGATATAAAATAAATGTCGTATTATATAAGTCTAATTATTCACAGACATTTATAATTTCTTAGTAATCTTATCGTAAACCAAATCGATTATTATAATATGAGAAAAAGTGTAATTTGGCTAAATTACATTTTCAAAATTTAGTTTAGGAAGACTATTCATAACATTATGAAATGTTGACGACCGACATTTGGCGAAAGGGTCTTAACGTTTTACGAAAATTATAGTGACCCAACTATTTATAAATTGGTGCACGTTTTCCATGAATATATATATTTTATTTGATGCGAAAATAAATGTTCAACAACAAATAAAAGTGTACATGTATGGGGTAGTTTGTGTCCATAATTTTGCCGTATACAGTCACTTAGTCGCTTATTGAAAACTAACGTACCCTTGTAGTACACAAAACATGGTCCATGCTTTGCGTTCCTTTCAAATTCCTTGCGTATCTCGTAACTTGGTATAGCCGCATCTATGTCCTGTGAATATGTCGGTTCTGCATAACATTGTCATAACACTCTACCTGTATGGTTAACTCTGTCCAATATTTTCAACATATTGCAGTAAGTCGAAATTAAATTTACGGAATGGCTAATTGGTCAGGAATTTGTAAATGGTTGTTGACGATTGTAAAATGCACGAGGAAATTGTTTAGACGAGTATACGATACTGTGGAGAGCGTCTACAAAGAACAGAATTCGAAATTGAATAAAATTGAATCGCTATTTAGTTATAATGCACGTATTTTCCAGTGCACCACTGTAGGTCAATCGTTCGTAAATGGTGTTTGACGTGTTTTGCATCATTATTATTACGTGTTCAACACATCACCAGTTCACCACCCCATACAATAACTAAAACTAGTGGACCAGGTGCGTTGTACCGCAACAATGCGGGAAAATCAGCGCGTTCCTGATGATATTTATAATGAACTTCCGCTCAAGTGGTGTTAAACATGCAACATTTTCGTTAATTATTCCACCATTCGTTCATCTATCATATATAAATTTTATATTAGAGCGTTTCCCAATCATCAGGACTAATTATTGAAAACTGTTAGCCAAGTAATAAAGGTTCCAATTATTACCTGATATGCCATCGTACGTCCACCATTCCTGCCAATTGTCACAGCCCACTGTAACACAAAATAAAGGAAAAATTTAATACATTTAAATTTTCATTGTGACAATGAATATATTTATCGGATAGCATCATATAAAAACCGGAAAAAAAGGGAAAACATTTCAAGATAAATTTACGTCTATAAACAAAAAGCTGCAATATGTTTTATGTCTGTTTTGTAACATTTGGCGATACATTGCGACAGTTCAACAGCAGCACTAGGAATATTATTACAATTCTCTATGTTGTTTTGTGTCCATATTCACGCCCTCGCTCTATTATACATAGACACGTATAGAAGAAGCTGTACACGAATGGTACAGATTCAATTTATAGGGTTGTATTAAGAAATATAAAGGGAAAAAAGAGAGATCTAGACTGTGCAAGGGATCGCTGACGTTCGACTGGATTTCCCCCACAGCATGTTGAAGAAATGCAATCCAATTCAGCGAAAAGCTATAACCGAATCTCCTAGTTTCTGTGCCTTTGGGGCACGTCGACCTGACATCCAAAATATTATAAGCTTCGATTTGAAATCTACCTCGGTTTTTGCTAATTTTCAAAATTTTAATTAATATGAACATGTTTTTTGAACTACAATAAAATTATTCAATTAGTTCGCACATGTAGAGTAATTACTAATTTGTCATGTGAAATTATTAAATAATGAAACTGCTACGTGTAGTTTATAAATAAATGAAAAATATGTTCTGCCCACACAGGCAATTAAAAAATTTAATAATGGTTATACTATTTGTTACTAAGAATAAAAATACCTGCATAAAAATAAAAATATTCTTGAGCTTTAATTTTATATGTAATTTTACACCCTTGGGTATGTATGTAAGCTTCTCTTAACAGAAAGCAAAACATGTTGAACGTATACAATTATACCAGTATAATATATTTTTTATGATTATATTTTACAAAAGTGGTGTATTTTTCATTTGGTGTGGTAGGATTTATGCATCGTTCTCATTTTGTAACAGGAAACAATTTGCATTTTATTTTTATTTTTATTAGTGAATATTGCATTTTACGAGTCAACATTTTCCCCTGTTTCAAAAAACTTATAAACTACTACTGATGTAGATTATAATATAAAAACTTTTGGCAATAATAAATTCCTGTAGGAGCCCCTATTTTGGAATTATATGTGAAAACGCGGAGGGGAAATTGCGATGGCACCAGTTAGTCGCCGGAGTTAGCAAAACAGCATCCAACAGACACAAAAACTATCAACAAATCTATATATTCTAAAATGTGTAGCTACATTTTAGGCGCCAGTCTGGCAGACTGACTGTCTGTGTTTTCCGACTTTCTCTCATCCAGTATTGCGAAAATCGTTAAAATCTTTCCGGTAATGTACTTATGTATATGGAAACAATGACTTGAAGGGAGATTTTTATGATTGTATTTAGGTCAATCGACATACTCCATCAAATCATGTGCCCGCTGAAAGCTGTGAAATGTTTTAACAGGAATGTCAACCAGACATGTACGTTTCCTGAATATTTGATTTCAATTTGAAATTCAAATACGTACAGCTAGTGACAAAATGTATACTATATACAATACGATGCACGATGGGAAATTGAAAAGTTATACAGTTAAATAAAACTCCAAACAGTCGGTATCGAACCAACGAATTTTCTGTCTCTCAGGAGAGGACTATTCGCTCCTATATATACATATATAGGTACTAATGCAATAAAAGCTGTCTTTTATGGAAATTATATTTAAAGTTCTATGGGTGATACACTCTAAAGCATTATGTTGTATTCAGGTAAAGCTCAATTTATATTTTTTTTATTGTTTGACTCATAAATTTATCCTCAACGTTCATGTAGAACTTGTATAACGAATTAGTTATTGTGGAAATATAGCAAAATTACCGTTAGATTAATATGGTAATTTTCTCATATATAAAATAATCTCTACATAATAAAGTTTTCGCATTTCTATAATATTACCATGCATTTGAAAATTATACAAGTCCTTAGCCGGACAAACTATTTAAACAATGGATCCTATATTATATGTAGATATGTAACACCCTTACATAAGGGAAAGTTTCTATGAACAATGTTATGGTGGAGTTTTTCATAAATTATTCTATACTATATTATTGGTGTCCTTTATTTAATATTCCAAAAAACAAAGAAAATCAACGTGCAACTTTTTTGAGAGAATTAATACTTTTACCCCCAATTGCAGAAAAGTGGATTAAATTTTAGCACGGTGTTAAATATTTAATCCACCATTTTGACCAATCAGATTCAAGCATTCGCTCATTTAACACCGTGTCAAAATTTAACACCGTGTTATAGTTTTCTGCAATTGGGGGTAATAGTCATAAAAGTACTTCAAATCCAAATGACACTAAAGTGAATAAGTTTATAAAATGTGCATGCTTGACTAACTGTCTATGACATAAAATAAAACTTATTAAACATTTCCATTATAATATAATGAATATTTTACAAATGCAAAATTTTACATTAACACGACCGTTGGTTATTTAAATATAAGTATATTATAATACACCCCCATAATACATAAACATATATATAGATAAGTTTACAACACACATATACACGCATATATGCATATTATACAGTACAAAACATACACACAAACCAAAACTTCCTCAACCGCACTCCAAACCTGACATCTTATTACGGGGGCCGATATCGGCATACCGCAATGTGTAGTAGACGTGCTAATCAAGTCCTCGTTAACTCTCGCCCCTAATTTGAATTGCATACTGTGGATATTAGCATGCCAGAGTCGGTTGCCATCGATCTGTAAGTAATCTTCCCGGTCCTGTCTTA
>SSSI01006370.1:0-16423 GCA_004796505.1 Oryzaephilus surinamensis
AATTTGATCAAAATTACTTTTTTATTGTTTATATGATATTTAACTTCATGTGGTAAATATTCTTCTTGTGCTTGTAAGCAATAAACTTCGAATGTAATTGTGAAATCGCTATATATGTTTTTCAATTCAATTGTACCGGGAATACACAAATCCAAATCGGGATTTTTACTTTTACTCGCCACTGTCGATACCAGTTTTGTTGAAAGAACTTGTTCTCCACACTTTATTAGACAAACTACATGATGTCCTTTTCCACCAGCTAAAAAATAACATATTAATAATGGGGTAGTTGCATGAGCGGGGGATTTAAGATTTGACTTCAGAAATCGATAGACCGTGTTAAAAAACCCTTAAAATATTTTTTTCACATTTTTATCTTTTTTCCTTAATTTGTTATTAAAAGTTAAAAAACCATATTCATTTCAAACGTACCGTATTTTTCACCGCCATTAACATCGACTACAACAGCCAATCAGTGATAATCGCGCGAAATACTAGAAAATGACACCGCTGTCAAGATTTTACTGACTGGCGTAAACATAGGCAGTGAAACAAGATTTCCTTACAATTTTTTTAGATGAAACCACAATTTGTTGTTATAAAATGGAACAAAACATCGTTTTATCACTATTTTTGTAGGTAACAGTTTAAATAAAAACTTATTTTTTAATTGTATCAAAGTTGAAAACTACAATTGAGGTTATGTTATAAACAAAAACTGTCATTTCCGGTCCACCGGAAGTTTCTTACTTACTGACGTCACAACGTAATGAGAGAAAAATTGAAATGTCAAAATTGCGTTTTTACATTTTTTTTAAAAAAAAAAACTATTGCACGTTGAAAAAAAGTAAGTACATTTTCTGAATCATGAACACGTTTTACATTAAAAGAATAAATAAAAAAAAATGTGCAACTAGCCCATTACAATTTGGGACGTAGCATCAAAGATATAGCGAAACTACTATAGCTTACATTGTAAATAATTTATAACCATTAGAGCCCATGAATAACTTGACACAGTCATATTTTTAGCATCATTTATGTTATTTGCTTGTGCCCATAATTTGACCATTATAACTAATGGACGTACACGCCAATCTAAACGTGCATAACAATGTAATAAATGTGTATTACGTATACCAACGCTATTATTACAATTTAAATCAATTTCAAAGCCGGTATTTTTATCAGTAAATTTTAATATTGGTACTTTGGCCATTATTAATTCAGCTTTTGATGACAAACCTACTAAAATTAGTTAATTAAATAATAATCGGAAAGCATCTAAAATTGTATAAACAGAGTTACAAGCAAAAACACACCTTCTTCTATTAAAAAATCTCGAATATTATTCAAATGATGTAAAGAATCTAAACGTTGATCATTAATTAATGGACGTGTTATTAAACACATATCAATATCGCTTGTTTCTAAACCGAAACCGGACATTGTGGAACCAACAATAAATAAACCATAACTACTTAAGCATCTCTAAAAAGATAAATTTCGATTATTGTCAAAATTTATAGATGTTTATTAATAACTTACACGTATGTATAAAAAAATATCTTTCCATAAATTAATTTTGCATTCGTAAGTTTTCTGTTTTTGTGCTTTACTGCTATATACGTCCCATATAGCTTGATTTAGTTGATCCCATGGTCCACCATTTAATAAACCAATTGGATTTTGTTCAATATGCATTAAATCTGAATGTGATTTAAAACGTTCAACTAAACCATGTGCACGTCTCAATATAATATCGGTATTACGATGATGACTTATTTGTTTTCTATTATTACTATTAACTCGTTTATTGTTATTATTATTGTTGTTGTTATTGTTATTAATATTAAAATTATTATAACTTGGCTGTTCTTGTTTTTTAACATTCTGATTATATTTTCTGTATGTTTGAATATTTGTTTTGTTATTACCTAGAATTATATGACATTAACACAACAAACTAACCACATAACTATTATTAAATTACTACTTAAAGGGGGCGAATCAGTTCGAGACGAAGACGATGAACTACCCTCACTATTATAACTTTTTGGTGACATTGAACGCACATTATTGTCCCTCAAACGTTCACAATTTTTACGTTGCCAGTTATTATGATTTTCCAATGTCTTATTTATATAATTTTCATTCATATTCGTTTGATTTCTATATATTCTCCTATTAACTGGACTCGGATTTGTTTTATTATTAAAATCATTATTATGTTTGTTATAATGAAAATGTAGTGGTATATTGAAATTATAATAAACAGCCCCTTTCATTAAATCGTAATTTGTGTTTGGTGCGGTCATATCAACATTATAATCAGCCTAAAAGACATTAACACATACATATAATTATGTATACATATATTTTTTAATATATGTTAGGTTAGAATTTATTTCTTTAATTTTTTAATTTTAATTCAATGTACTCACCATAATTTGAATAATTTTATGTAAGTGTGTTGGAGAATCTTTAATGAAATAATGGAATTTTAATATTAAATGAAAAAAACTTATTTTTTTAATAAAAAAATTCTACCGCGCCAAAATAACTCTTTTAGTGTTATTTAATAAAATTATGTTGGCAATAGGTATTATGTCACTCTTTCTCGACCGACATAGACTAGGGATATTTCGTTTGCAAATGATTACTTCCTGTCTTCCTGTTCTCGTATATTTTTTTTTGACGAATGTGTATAATTCGTTTTAATTACATTTACTACCATATTATATTAGAGAAAAAACGAAAAATTTATTATTTCTTATATGTTTGTTTGTAAATTATGTAAAAAAAATTAATGTTAGTTTTAGTGACGTCAGAATTGTTAGCATCACACATGAAGGTGGGCCACTATAAATTTAATTAAAAAATTGTTGTTAACAAAATACAATCAAATTTTCTGATATTTTGTAGAGTTAAATAAGATGACAATACTGAAGAATGATGTGGCTATTTTAAAAGGCAATAAACTCACGTTGGACAGTAACACAATAAAGAAGTCACAATTTTTAAAACGTAAAAATAGTGGTAATTTACATAATTCATTAGTGGTAGTAGTCAAGAGACTATTAACTGATGACATGTTGAACGGCTATAAAAATAATACAACATCACACCAACAACAACAGCAAGAAGAACAAGATATATTATTAAACGATAATAATGGCGATATCCTTAAGGAGTCACCAGTTGCAACATTATCAAATATGGGCTATACATGTTATTTAAATAGTGTTTTATATGCATTACGTTTTACACCAGCATTTTTACATAATTTACACCATTTAATTGGTGATTTAACAATTATATATGCACGCTTAAGTCAAACAAAAGCAAAAACATCATCATTAGGGCGTAATATAACTAGTTTGAGTGGTGGACCAGGCAATCGTTCAACAAGTTCAAAAGATTTATTAAATTTAAATAATGCTATATTGGATAATACAACATACAAAACTAAAGTACAAATTGTTACGGAGAAATTACATGAATTATTTGTTACGATGCATAATTTAGAAGTTAAAGAATCAACTGATCCGTTTCAACCGTCAGTTTTATTGCAAGCTATTCGAGATGCGAATGCAATCTTTGAGGGAAATCATCAACAAGATGCACACGAATTGTTCCTGTATTTGCTGGACAATTTACGGGAGACTTGTGACCTTTTAACACAACAAGTACGTGTAAAAACCAAATATTTATTGATTAATTACTGAATAAATTTTCTAGGTGACTAATAATCCACAACTGCTGGTAGATTCGTTGGATGAAGCTGTTGGAATTCCACCATCGACTGCGACAACAACAAACAATTCAAAATTATGGAGTTGTCGACGTTCATGGAAATTCAATTATAAGTCGAAAAAAGAGAAAAATCATGCCAAAGAAGCTATTAATGAAGAAATCTTACATACAACCAGTGAAGAACCGACAACAACATCAGCAACAACGGAAATACCAACAAACGAATCCGTTCAGTCACAGCAACAACAGCAACAGACACGTACGAACAGCAAGAAGCAATGTTATAACTTCGTCGAAGACTTCGAAGGGGTAACATTGTGTCGTACAAAGTGCCTAGAATGTGAAAGTGTAACAGAACGTAAAGAATCTTTCTACGATATACCAGTACCAGTTAAAGAGAATAGTTTCGATACGAATTTTTCAACTTCATCCATTGAACAACATTTTCTCAACTCACCGCAACAACAACAACAAACAAATCCCAGTGATTTATTTCGTTTAGCATGTGTTACAACTGAAAAATTATCAGATGCAAATAAATATTTATGTGAAACATGTAATCGTTATAATGAGGCGATACGTGAAGTTGTTTTTGAAAAATTACCAAATATTATGGTGTTTCAATTGAAACGATTTACAACAGCAACTGGTGGTGCACCACAAAAATTAAATACATACATGCCGACACCGTTAGATTTAAAATGTTTTTGTGAATCATGTTGTAGAAATGATAAAAGTAATTTTATTGGTCACCATTACGAATTGTGTTGTGTTATAATGCATTTAGGTGATACAATGTATTCTGGACATTATATTGCGTATGTGCGTGCACAAAATTATACAGATGAATATTTGTTGTGTCAACGTGATCATATTATAGCGAAGAATCCAACATTGTCGGCATCGAGTAGTGAGAAATCGTTGAATTTATTGAAATTTTTAAAACCGCGTGCACTGTCTAGTAATTCATTTTTGGAACGGAATGGTTTCACATCGTCGTCGTCATCGAATTCATCAAAATCGAATCATCAAATCAATGGTATACGTATGTGTAGTAGTTTAGATTGTTGTGGCATACGTTGCAATAAAACAATTATGGAAAATGTTGTAAATAATACGACAAAAGAACATTTTCAACCGCAACAAAATAATGTTATATGGTTAGAATGTGATGATGAAAATATACGTGCAATTACAAGTCATGAATTAGAACAGGAATTAAGTTATAAACCGAATTCCACATCAACACCATATTTGTTATTTTATACGAAAGTAAATGATTAGAAAAAGAAAAAGACAATCCAGTCTAGTATCGAATTGGAAGTATTTATTATTTGTTTGTTAATGTTTTTTTTGATTCTTTTTAAGTCTAGTCTGGCCTCGAAATTTTCTCTGACCAGTATTAAAAAATTACATGTAAAACGATTTTCTAGTGTATAGGTAAACATTTCGTGATATTAGTTAATTGTTTAATTCTCTCGAAAAAAGAAAATAAATTTACATTCCTTAAAAAAAAGATTCACTAAAATGGAAATTAGAGAATATTTTTAATTAAGAAAATGTATTTGAATAATTGACAAATGTTAGTGCACCTGCTTAATATAATTAGTTATATTACATGAAGACATTTATAAAAACTTAATATTGTACAGTTTGCTAATATGTATATGTATATAAAAAAATATAACTAGGTAATTAAATACATATATTAAAAAAGGTATATATAAATTGAAATCGTTCTGTAATATACAATATTTTTATTCTTATTTATGTATTACAGTTTATTAAATAAAGTTTTTCTTTCTTAATGAAGCATTTTTATTAAACAAGTAATCAAAAGTAAATAATTAATGAAATTTCAACGTATGTAATTATAAAGGTTTCTATTGTAAATAAAACTTTAAAATTCAATGAAAAATCATCTTTATTCCATTTTAAAAGTTTAAACTACAGCAATAGCAGCTGTTTGTGTAATATCTTTAAACGATTTAATTTCGCTGCTGGGTTGTAGCGGTAGATTTTCTTCTTTTGGTTCAACAACAGACACATTATCGGGTAATGGTTTTTTAGGACCAGTTTTACCACTGGCATCCCATGGTAACATGATCTTAACTTTAATACCAAGTACCCCTTGTCTTAGTAGCACATGTCTAGTAGCTGTGTCCACATAATCATTGCATGGATCACCGGAATGAATCATCAAACCATCAACGAATTTCATTGATTTAGCACGTTGTCCACGCAATTTACCAGAAACGACCACTTCGCAACCTATTCGAAAGTACCAATTTCACAATATACATTTCAAAACGTTGAAAACCGTTATTACCTTTAGCTCCACACTCCATGATGTAACGAAGCACGCCATAGCAGGCCCTTCGAACAGCCAAACCACCGATTAACTTGAATCTTAACGATTCAGCCTGTGCAATCGCACACAACCCCCTATTGGCAACTTTTTCACCATACAATACAACCGAATTTTCAGGGAAATTGAATCGTTTTTGAACAACCGATGTTAATTCCTTTATACGACGATTTTTCTCACCCAACACACGATCTGTACGTGTTGCCATTATTATAATTTCTGTACGTGTTGGAGTTACACGCACTTCAACACCTGAATAACCATCTTCAGATAGCTCTCTAGTTAAAAATTCATTTAACTCAGCTTTGAATACACCATCTCCAACGAATTTTCGTTTCTTCGATATTGTGGTCGCCATTTTATCACAACGGGGTCGCAAACGAAAAGAAAAAGTAAGGTTAAACATCCGCCATTTAGAAATTTTTACATTTGTTGTGTTGGTAGAATTTTCCTCTTTTAAATTTATAACCTCAATTTCGCTTAAAAAATCTTAAGAATGGCACCAATTTTAAATAAAGATGGAAATAAACCAAAAAGCTGGCGTGAAGTTAATAAAGTACGCAGAGAAGAGAAAAAGAATCGTAAAGAGAAGCAATTATTGCAGAAAAAACAAATTGAAATTATTAAGGAAGAAATTCACTCCGAAGTTCAACATGAAAAATTACGTGAATTATCGACAGTTTCCATTGCTGTGCCTGGTTCAATATTGGAAAATGCTCAATCAGCAGAATTACGTACATATTTAGCTGGACAAATAGCACGCGCAGCATGTATATTTCAAATTGATGAAATTGTTGTTTTTGATGATTTATGCGACATACCAGCAACAAAACAAAGTGAATTACAAACTGACGAAGGTTTAAAAAGGGCACGTACAAGCTGTGTACAATTAGGGCGTATTTTACAATATTTAGAATGTCCACAATATTTACGTAAAGACTTTTTTCCAATTCATAAAGATTTAAAGTATTGTGGTATATTAAATCCATTAAATGCACCACACCATTTAACCGTAAACGAAGAATTCCAATTCCGTGAAGGAATTGTAACTAATAAACCGGTAAAAAGTGGTTGTGGTTCAATCGTGAATGTTGGTTTACATTCTCATGTTCATGTTGATAAACTTCTAACACCTGGATTGCGTTGTACTGTTAAACTAAATCCAAAAATGGAACATGCTAAGAAATTAAAAGGCCAAATTGTTTCACCAACAACACCAAGAGAAGAGACTGGCATTTATTGGGGATATTCTGTACGAATTGCCAAAAGTCTAGCTCAGGTCTTCTCCCATTCACCATATAAAGATGGTTATGATTTAACGATTGGAACATCAGACAAAGGAACTTCAATAGACGAGTTTAATAGCCCTAAATTTAAGCATTTATTAATTATGTTTGGTGGTGTACAAGGTTTAGAAGCTGCATTGGAAAATGATACGGTTTTGAAAGTTGACGATCCGAATTTATTGTTTGATTTCTATCTAAACACACTACCAAATCAAGGTTCTAAAACGATACGAACTGAAGAAGCGATTTTAATTAGTTTAACAGCGTTAAGAAATAAATTACAACCAGAATGTCCGGCTATTGTTCAAAATTTAAGCAATAATATAGAAATTGTAGATGACCTAAGTAAATTCGATTAATATATAAAGTTTCACGTTTATAAAAGGAAGTTGTTTTTATTTTAAATGTACCCCAATGTACCCTTTTAGTTGCTAGGCAACGATAAAATTCGCTACGAACAAACATAAGAAAAATTGAGAAAACAGAAAAATGCAAAGATCGTTCTCTATAGTCGATGTATTTATTCAATTTTCATTATAAATATTCAATTTCAATTAAGAATTTCTTTCTAGGACGACAATGTGTCTATCAACGAAGAAAATTCCAAAATTGAAGATATTTCTGATAAGGATTCTTTAAGTCCTGAACGAACTGTTGATGTAAGCCATAAATTAGGTAAAAGTCCTTAATTTATTTTCCTATAAATTCCAGTTAAATAAATCAGAAGAACAGAAACCATCAACTTCAGTGTTAAAATTGTCAGCAAGTCCAATAATTTCTGGACGTAAAACTGTTGTAAGAAATCGATCACCATTAAAGGACAAATTACAACATTTATCAAGTGGATCTGAATCGGAATTAAGTGAAAATGACGAAGAAAAACAAGATAATAAAATGCCAGGCGAATATGATCCTAGTTTGTACGAAAATCTTCAAGTCGATGATGAAATTAAAGACTTATTTCAATATATTGTCAAGTAATGTAATTGGTAATTCAATTTACAAATTAAAAATAGAATAATTTTAGATATATACCGCAACAATTAAATCTCGATTATAAATTTAAGCCATTTATACCGGAATTTTTACCAGCGGTTGGTGATATTGATGCATTTTTAAAAATTGTACCACCAGAACATACAATTTCTGGGGATATTTTTAATCCAAATCAAACAAATTTGGGTTTACATGTATTAGATGAACCATCTACAAATCAAAGCGATCCAGCTTTATTACATTTGCAATTAAGGGCATCAAGTGTTAATCCAACACATAAAAATACTAGCATCGTGACAAAGTCTGTTGATAATGTTGAAAGGAATGTTAAAATAATTGATAAATGGATAAAAGACATAAGTGATTTGCATAAAAGTAAATCGTCACCTATCGTACGATATTCACAGTACAATTTTATAATAATTAATAAAATTTATACAATTATTTATTTAATGATGTTTGTAGACCAATGCCAGATTTGGATGATTTAATGCAAGAATGGCCAGAAGAAATGGAAAACTATATAAAAACAAACGGTTTTCCTAAATTTGATGATAAAACAGATTTAAGCGAGTATATTAATACAGTTTGTAATTTATTTCACATTCCTGTTGTTAAAAGTCGTATACAAATGCTACATTTGTTGTTTTGTTTATACACAGCTATAAAATCGACTCAATTGTATCAATCAAATCAAGAAAAAAATCATGCAAATATGCATATTATAAAGAAAAATGAAGAAGCAGATCAATTAGTTTTGGATTAATAATTATAAAATGAAATGATTTATAATAAATTTTAAATTTACCGCTTTTAATAAATCGTGTTAAATAATTTGACGTTTAATTAAACATAACCTCACAATATACGAAAATGAATAAAACAATTTTTAAATGAAATAAAGTATAAAAATGATATTTTTAACATTAATAACATACATCGCAATAATTGTGCAAATAATATTTATAACAATAGCCATTGGTATGTAATTTGCTTTACTAAATAAAATAAAAATTTAAACTTTATTTTTCAGCTGCTGGTTTATATTATTTGGCTGAATTAGTAGAAGAATATACTTCAATAGCGAAAAAATGCGTTTGGTGGATGAATTCAGTTAGTTTATTAAATTAATAAGAAAAAAAAACCAAGTATCATTATGAATTACTTTTTCTTTTTAGATAACTTTAGTAATGTTTGTATTTTTATGGTTATTTGAAAGTTTTCCATTTACAATGATAATATGTGGCATTTTTGAACAGTGTTCACATTATTTGATATTATCAAATTTTCCGTTTGTATCATTTTTTTCGCCGGGTTTTATATTATCTATTTTATTTATGATTACAAATCACTATTTAGCATTTAAATATTTCGCTGCAAATTATTACCCATTTAGTGAAGTTATAGCTTATTTTACATTATATTTATGGTTAGTGCCCTTTGCTTTATTTGTTTCATTATCAGCAAATGATAATGTTTTACCAACAACGACTGAAAGATCAGGTAAATAAATTGTTTTGTGCAAAGCGCATTTATCTAATTTTAAATTTTAGATGGTGATGTTGTTTCCAATTATTTTTCCAAACGGAACAAGAAATATGGTTTATTAACATTCTTCAATTATGCAAAAGAAAGTATATTACCTGTACGGACAAAAAAAGGCTTTTAAACTCTTTTGTTCTGCTTTTGTACATGAATAATTTATTTTAATTTATAAAATAAAGAAATTAATATGTATTGTTGGTTGTCTATTTATTCATATTTATACAATTTTAGGTTATAATTTGCATTTTATTTTTGCACGTTCACAAAAAAATTTGTAAAAATGAGTATTTTAAATATTAATTTCAAAGAAAGTAATGACTTTATAATAAAAAATGAACAGATAAACTCTGAGGAACTGGTAAATTATACACCCTTTCATATATAACTACTTAACTTAATTATTTTTAGATAAATAATATTAAAACCAAATTAGAAAACAGTAGCAGAATATTTTTACATTATTTTAATAATATTACAAGCCGCAGCAAAAAGAAAGAACTACAAAAACTATTATTTCAACAACATCTGGCAAATATAATTATTTACAGAAGTATTCAAGAAATAAGCAACGATATATTATCCGAACAATGCACATTAAATATAAATTATTGCATTGATTTATTAAATTTTATCTATTTTGTACGTAATGCAAACAAAACATTTAATGAAGATGTTAATGAACATCTTTTTATGTTGCTTTATGCGATTTTTGGTAGCTTAGCTAGGTTTGATTTTAATTGTAGTTACTGAAATTATAAAGTACTTATATTTAAATTTGTTTTAGATACAAATGGGATGACTTTCCAGCTTTAAATCATAAAACACTATCACATTTAGCTAATCTAACTAGCAAGCAGCTGGTAATAATGTTAAATGAGTCCGAAAATTGTGAATTAATTGAACAGTTTTCTACCAAATTGGTATTTTACTGCATAGACATATTTTCGAACAAAAAAATTACGTTTGACTTAAAAATTAAAACTGGCTTAATATTTGTTTATGCTTTAAATGCATTACCAGTGGAATTAAAACAGAAATTCGTATTTCCGCAAGCACCTTGTTTAGATTTAGTTCAAAATTTTCATTTAATACCAAACGATACCATCAAAGTCATTATTTATTCATCAATATTGAATGTGTTGTCATTGAGAAGTCTTTTACATATACAATTGAATGGAAAATGTTTGGCAGTGTGTTTATACGAACAATTAATTGAATGTGCAAAAAGGTTGAAAGTTGATTATTTGATTTAATCACAATTTAAACGTATTTCTTTTAGATCTATAAGTATTTCTTCGCAAATAGTAGAAGTTAGTCGAGTTTTATTAACAATATCGAAGCATTTACACGTTTTACAAGAAAAACCACAAATCATTTCATTATTTAAACAAGGTTTAGATTATGTTTGTTTAGTTATCGAGCATTTTATTGATACTGTAAGAAATTATGCCAAATTATTTTACATTGAATTAATTAACTTGGCTTGTCAACATTATAAAAATGGTAAGAAATATATATATGTATTTTAAATTATTTATTTCGTTCGTTTGTTTTTTTAGACGATAGTGAATTGTTGGATATTTTAATAATAAACACGAAAAATACTTTAAAAAACGATTCCTTACGGTTTATAGTTTATGATACAATTTCAAATTCAATTTCTTGCAATTATTTAATGGATAAATTTCCAAATTTACATTCCGATTTATTGGAATTGTGCTTAGATGAAACAATTTCGGAACGAGTATGTAAAACCTACATAAACTTATTAGAAAATCATAAAATGGAAATTAACTACGAGGAATGGTTGCACATATGGATAAAACCCGTTACTATTTTACTAAAATTAAATTTAAACTCAACCAGTTGCTATCAACGGATACTTTTTAGCGCTTTTCAATTGAAACCAACAATTTTGCACACAATGTAAGTGAATTGCTTTAATTATTTACAGAGACTGAGGAAAATATACATTTTTTAATAGTTTCTCTTCAAATTATATGCAAAACACTGAAGAATGTAAAGTTTTGTTGAACTGTTTATTATTTGCCCGCAAGAATAACATTAAAATACATGATGATGATGAAAAATATTGGCATGGGTTAATTTTAAAAGAGAATTTGGACATTTTAAAAGTACATCAAGACGAAGAAGTGCAAATTTTAACTTTGGCTTTAATTGTGGACACCCAAAAAACAACTGAACTGTTTCAAGAATTTGATTTAACATTTTTGTTATCATTTCTACATTATAACATTACAAATCAATCACCAAATATTCACAAACAAATTTCAACATATTATAAAAGAAGTTTATTTCGTTTAGAAGCTAGTAATGCGTTGATTGTGCGCACAAATAATAATTTAAAATCAGTTTATAAACAATTTGCAAACGACTTTTATCGATTTTTAACATCAAATTTAACACCAGACTCGAATTATTATCGTCGTTCAATTTCTTTTGAGTTATTATTAGTAATAACGCAATCAAATAATGACCTGTGGAAAGATTTAAAACAATATGATGAAAATTTATACCATTTTCTAGCGGATAGTTATGAAAATAACAAACAAATGGTTGTAGAGCTAATTTTAGCTCTAAATAAAAGCAATTTACTTGATGATTGTGATAAATTTATTGAAACAGCTATGGATATACGTCCCAGTAAAACGTTAACAGCTGCATATACGTTAAAAGTTTGTAAAGAAGATAAAAAAACAATTCTAAACAAACTGATTTCAAAATTGAATGAATTATGCGACAAAATATGTAATAGTACTGATTTTATCACTTGTAAAACATCATTTTATGGTCTTTTACTATGCATTAGACATTTGATAACGATTTCTAAAGTTAGTAAAGAGTTTTTCCATCGGCTGATTGAAATTTGTTGGAAAATTCGCGAGAAAATAATGCCAATAGTTTGCAGTCCATCGCCGGAAGGATATTTACCAACTGAAAATTGTATAGAAACCGATAAATCATCAAAAGCACAAATGATTTTAGTGTATGCTTGGCGTACAATGAAAGAAATTACATTATTACTAGCTGAAATTGTTACACAAACAATAAGAGACGATGAAATCGATTATATTTTACAAATTGGACAGTTTTTCATAGAAATTTTCTATCATAGTAAACATCGGGGCGTGTTTGAACAAGCACATGTCGGTTTTACAATAGTTTCACGACAATTTTGGACGTACGATTTCATTAAATGTACAATAACTGGTAATGTCAATTGTTTTTTAGTTCCCAGAATGAAATCCTAAACAGTTTACCGAAAAAATGGCTTCAAACTGTCTTAAACGACATCATCGGTTTGAATACATCCACGAAATTATGTCCAACTCGTCGCAGTGCTGGATTACCATTTCTAATTCTGGTAAGAATTGAAAATTACACAATTTGAAACTAATTTCAGTTCAATTTTAGTCGATTTTAATTACAGAACCTGGTTACGAAAAGCCCTATTTCCACAAAACAATCAACAGTTTATTGGAAACGTGCGAAAATCAATCAAATTTAGTTGAAAATCACATACATTGCATGAATATTCTGCGTGCCGTGTTTCGGCATAGTAAATTAGGTGAATTGATAGCAAACTATATTGAACGTGCTGTACAAATTGCGATATTAGGGTTCAGAAGCCCCAATTGGGGTGTAAGAAATTCTTCAACATTGTTATACAGTTCATTAATGACGCGAATTTTTGGTGTTCAACGCACAAACGATTCGAATGATGTTTCAATAAAGAATCGTTTAACGATTCGTGTTTTTTCCACGCGTTATCCACATTTATATGGATTTCTTTTAGAGCATATAGAAATCGAATGTAGAAAACGTGATAGTTTAATATTGCATCCGATTTTAATGATTTTAGCTAGATTATATCCGGCTAAAGATGCATTCGAAACTGGAAACTTTTTGCATTTTATTAATATTTGTATGGACAATCCGGTTTTTCTTACCAGAGAGTGGACTGTAAGAGCTTCATTGCCGTTCATTTCAACAACTAATGTAAATACGTACTTTTTAACCGTTTTTCAACGATTGAATGACAAGAATTTAGGAGAAAACACCGCCCATAGTCTATTATTACAAGTAATTCAACAAATTTTGTTTGTAAATTAAATTAATTAAGTTATTTTTCAGGCTTTGCATGTACTGAATGCAAATAAATTAAACACTGAACCACCAATTAAAGAATTAATGTATTTTCTTCAAAAAGGCAATCATAGTACACTTGTAGTCGGTGTATTGTGCGATTTATTATTTGAATTTCTACACAAATACAAACAATACAACAATTTGGATGTATTAAAAATAATTGTACAGTATTTTTCCTGTATGAGGCCGAAAGAAAGCCATTTAAATTTAATATTTTACATAGTTTTAAACAAATTTGAAAAAACTAGTAACACTTTTTCACTTGTTGGTAACAACTTGATGCAATTTTTACAACATGATGGTTTTTTATTAAAAAAATACGCTTTAGAATTTCTAATTTGTTTAAATGAACGTTTGAGTATAAAATCACAATGGCATTCTTTGTATGTTACAAAAGAATTTGAATTTTCTAATCAATTATTGAAATTAATTAGTTCATTTTCATTAAAATGTTGCAAAAAATTACTTTTATCTATACACCAGCAAGTAACAAATTTCATATTGAAAGAAATTGATAATATTAATAATAGTTTAAATGAAAAAGCGGTTTTATTCATTTTATTAAACTATTATCCGTGTATTTTTAATAAAATTGATAAAAATCCTCAAGTGGTTTTTAAAAAATTATTAAAACTTTGTGAAAATCATAATGAGGAAATTGCTAGTGCAGTTCTGAGTTCTGTTTCAGTATTTTTAGCAAATTTAACTGATATTTTAGTGATAAATACATTAGATCTTGATTTGTTTGTGAAAATTTTGAGTCAAAATGCATCACCAGCTGCGGCCGATTGTTGTCGTTTAACAGTTTGTCAATTATTACAAAAAAATCATAATATTTTCTATAAAGCTTCACCAATTATTGAAAATCCGACAATTTTATGTGATATTTTCAATATAACAATGGTTTTATTAGAAGATGAAGAACAATTTATAAGAAATTCAATGAGTAATATTTTATTAAACAAAAATCAAATTGCTGAAAAAACTAGAGAAGATTTATTAAAACTAGTTCCAATTGTATTTCCTAAAGAACAAGCAATTTCTTTTATATTTTCATGGTGTTGTAGGTATTTTCCAAATTATACAAATAATGATGATGAAAATGAAATATTTGAACGTGGCGAATTAAATTTGTATGCAGAAAATGTATCAGTAATTCCAATTTGTATAGATTTAATAAAAAATTTATTGAATTCCATACAGTTTACGAATGTATTAGATTGTTTTACGTATCTAATTAATGTAATTTTGAAAACTAGATCCAAATCGATTTCTTTGGATGTTATAAATGAACTTGAAAAAGCTGCAATTCATTTACAAACAGGTCAAAGCCAAACACAATTTTTTGATGAACTTGAAAAGGAAAATTTGCTAGAGAAAACTCATCGATATTATTTATATAAGATTGTGAATGCTATTTTTGAACAATTTTTAGTAAAAAAGTGATTAATAACTAGTGTTTTTAAATTTGATTATTAGTTTAATAATCCTGTAAATGTCCCCAACTTAAAAAACTATAGACTATAAACCTTTTCTAATAAAGAAGAAAGATATAGTAGTTTCGCTATATCTTTGATGCTACGTCACAAATTGTTGTGAGTCAAAAAAGAAACTATGTTCGTTAATTAATACAAATTTCTCAAGTTTTACTTGAATGTTAAAGGTATGTAGGGGGGACTGCGCTAGTCAAATGTTTGTAGAAATTCATAAAAATGACGAATTGTTTGCGAAATACGTATATTCCTAATGGTGCTTTAAATGATCATGAAATACAAAAAGTAGTGCTTAACTACATTCGTATGATTAACACAAACTAAATATTTTCCATCTCTATTTAATACTCTCTATACTATTTGTGATGTAGCATCAAAGATATAGCGAAAGAAGTGTACCACGGATTTGGGAACCAACTACAACATAACCACAAAAAAATGACTATTATAGTTGTCAAGTTTTGTAATAAAAATAAAAAATATTATGCAGGTAAATAATATTCATACTTAGTAAGTAACGGTGGTAAATCTATTAAATTATAATTTAAAATGGATATAAACATATACACACAACAGGTTAGTAAATCAACGCTATAAATATACTATAATATAACATTTGATAATCTATTATAAACTATTCTAGCTAGAACAAATAAATTCAACTTTAGAAACCCTTCAAGATGGACCAGAAAAAGAGGAATTAATAGCTTTAAAAGCAAATATAACCGAATTATTATTACTTACTAACGACTCTGAGCAACAAGAAGAAAAAACTAATAGCATAGACAATGAATTTGAACGTTTCATGG
>SSSI01006371.1:0-20213 GCA_004796505.1 Oryzaephilus surinamensis
CAGTAAGTTTGCTCAGTTGGAAAGGCATTTTATCACTGCGCATGTGCAATAGTAATTTTACTGGATATTACTGCTATTTGGAAAGAACCTAATGTTATCCTTATTTCAAATAACATTTAAATTATTTTCGTGAGGACACGAGCATAAAACAGGAAAAAGATGATTAAAAACTATTAGCCATCGTGTTTCGGCTTGAAACAAAGCCGAAATATTAGGTACGAAGTCGAGTAATCTGAAATAATTTTCCACAGTGCCCTTAGCTGCGACCCCCTGTCGTTTAACAGGCCGACAAAAGGCGAGCGTGTCAGTTTTGAAAAAACCTCAAATCATATTCATGATCCTTTTGATTTTAAAATTGGAAAAGGAACTTTTTAGACAAGAAACCAATTGTATAGATAAATAAAAGCTAATGTGCGACCCTTAGAGAAAATCAATTCACTTTTGTCCCCATTGTTAAACAAGTAATGAAAAAGCAACCTGATGTTTTATAGTCGCATAAAATACAATGTCTACGAATTTGGAGATATTTTATTAATATCGCAACAAGAATCCTTTTTAAAACTACCTGATGCCCATTTTGCATGATTTGTAAAATGTGAATGTTTTTCTTTTAAATTAAATTTTAACTACCTAGTTTTGAAAACAAACGTTATAATCAATCTGGCTATTTAAGAGGGCACAAGTGCATTGGCATTTGGCAAACAGAAGAATTAAGTCCGGAACAAATCGAACCACTCACACTCCAGGGGGGATTATACCCTGCAGAAGAAATTCCATACGACAGTTCTTTTGTTAAAAAGCGTCACTCTACAACGTATATAATTGCAAAACAAGTTGTAATAGTGAGAGGTTTCCAAACAATCAACTTAACACAAGCATTTCTAATTTCTTATTCATTTAAATTCTAAATCAAGATTAATTTTGATTCGTTAAATTAAGTTTTATATTTCATTTCACGTTTTAATAATTTTTTATTTAAGAACAAGACCTGCAAGAATCTTATTGTTAATTTTGAACCACTGGTAATATTTTGAACCTGTTAAATCAGGTGTACCGAAAAACGAGCACCCTCTCTATTCATTTTTGAAATTTGTAACTTTTTATACCTACCTAGTTTGCGAAAAAGGCATACAAACTTCTTTGATACTCATGGGAACTCACTTGACACTCGATATTATGTCAAGCTATTAAAAACAGACAAAAAACATGTTCTTTTCAATTTATTGTCGCTTCAACGTGTTAAAAAAGCAGTTTAAATTGCGTTCTACCTGTGTCAGTAATAATAATTTTGCATAAAGCATGTCGTATATCGGTGTTTTAGTGAAAATCATTGATCCCTCATAGATTTTTAGCTAGGAGGTAAATTTACTGGAATCCAATTATTATTTATCGGTAAATCTTTTCTATAAGATGATTAAAAAGATCATTATGGGAGTGAAAGCTCCTTAAAGTGTTGTAAATTATAGGATTTATGCATGTAAGTTTTGCTTCTACAAAATTTTCGTAGTACTGTACCGGATTACAAATTGGTTTTACCAGATTACATCTGATACCGATAAATCTTTTTTAGAAACGTTTTTCCAGCGCTTCGATCTTTACAAAACAACATAGTTTCATTACAAATCTTTTGTAATAAAACTATTTAATCCTTTATTGTATATTAAAATAGAATACAGTTTAAAATTGGTGTTATTTTTAATTTATTAAAGAAAGTGTTTGTCTATTACATCATAATTGGTTCTTGCAAAAGTTGTTATTCGATTTTATTACGAGAGTTCTTAAGAATCCATGATTATTGTAATCAGTTGGTGATTATTGCACTCTTTTGAGACCATATCAATGCAATCCAGTAAGTTGCAAGTGATAATCGTTTTACAACCATTGGTTTGGTGCATGGCTGACACATTTTTTCTGTATCTATGATACAAGAATACCGCACCACCAACACAGGAGGGGTGACTGTGTTCATCAATTGTATACAATGAATAAGAAACATCATTTGAAGTCCTGTCTCGAACAGTGTTGTAAATCATTCGAATGGTATACAGTTAAAGTGACTTATTTGTATTGAGGGCCATAAATCAGGACCTGCAGAGACCGATGAAGACCGCCACTGGACAATGTGGATGGCATTTGGCAATATTACACATTACATACAATATGGTTGTGCAAAATTTTCGTAAAAATTCACAATAAAACTAATAATTCAAACGTTTATTTTATTTTACTATATCGTGAAATGATGGAAAAAAAATTTAAACACCGTAACATTTAAGATTAAGGTTCGTCTATCTATCTATATGAAAAGTAATCAAGGAAATATAAAAATGTTCCCACTATTTACACGCACATTACATTATAGAAAACCATATACTAATTAAAAGCAACAAAAATATATAAATGATTATTTATTTTCATACACGCCCAAAGCCAGCAATCACACAAAGATATAATTAAAAGATAAATAGGTCATCTTAGGTATATTTTCTGTTGTGTGTGCACATACAACCCAAATCTTTAATTAGTATTACAACTTGTATAAAAAACAAATCCCATAATATATCAATCAACATGTAAAAAGAGAAAAAAAATAACTAAACGAAAAAAGCTCAGCAAAATCTGAAATTTGGATACAAAGAGTTTTATAGAAAGATCGATAAAGATCGTATTATATAGGTTTGTTGAGTATACGCTAGAAGGTTTATTGAAAGGGTAGTTTCTGGCCAAAGCTGCCGGAGCTTTGAAAGCTCACATTTTTTGGAGGGCCCGGAGCGACGCCGGTTCCAAATGGGGCGCACGTCTTTTGCGCACCAACTCCGCCTTCAAAAAACACCGAAGATCGTCATCTGTACCCACTAGACACTGCAATCTCAGTTATTAGTGCACCGTTTAAGTGTTAGCTATGATGGCCTCTTCAGTTCAACTACAGTACCAAGGAAATGGTGCGCAATCGCAGGTGCGTGTCTGTATTTTAATGATAGTAATTTTATTCGACACCCTTTCATTAGTGCTTACGGTTTTATTAATGCTTTTGCCAGATGATTGGTGATTGTATAGTTCTTGTTGATGTTGATTGGTAATTTTATTATTGTTATTATATGATGCGAATCTGTTTTCTTGCAAAAATAATTGCAAAATAGTAGTTTATATGCGCATAAAGAACTTGCGGTGGCATTAAAATGCATCAATGATTCCTATAATATACATTTTAAACAAAAAACTTGAAACTGTAATTCACAAATTATATATCTGGCTGCAGCATCTATTCACTTAAACATTTCATTAAGTTTTTTTCGAAATTCTTTTTTCAGATGTCTCCTTTGAATCTATTGGCAGCTACTTGCACACGAATGTATTCCCATCAACCGTTCACCACACCAACAACACATTCACAAATTTCACCAGCTTCGAATACGTCGTGCAGCAGCGACGGATACATTCCTCAAGTACCATTAGACTCGACCAACACACGTTCACCATTGGAATATTCACCACATTATCAACCATCACCATATTCGGCCACGTATTCGAATCAATACTGGTTCCAGCATTCACCACCGCCAGCCGATTTGGCGACAAGCGGCTATCAGCCACCACAAACCCCCATTCATCCACACCACCATCAACAGCACCACCACCAGTACCACCAATGGCCCCAAAACACGTACATGTCCACATTTACGCCAATGAAAATGATCAAACCGGAAATTGTTAGTGACTATCCGACGTATACGTCGTCGAAGGCACGTCGTTGCATCAAATGTCAGTGTCCCAACTGTGTCAACGAAGAGAACGGACTGAAAAAGCCGTCAGCGAAAAAAATGCACGTCTGCCATTATCCCGGTTGTGATAAAGTGTATGGCAAAACGTCCCATTTGCAGGCCCATCTCAGGTGGCATACTGGCGAACGGCCGTTCGTATGCAATTGGCTGTTTTGTGGCAAACGGTTCACCCGATCCGATGAATTGCAAAGGCATTTGCGAACACACACTGGCGAGAAACGATTCGCCTGTAATATTTGTGCGAAACGTTTTATGCGTTCCGATCATTTGGCCAAACACGTTAAAACGCACAAGAATGGTAAAAAAGTGACTGAAACGAAACAAGAGGTGCCATCAGCAACAACAACTGCTGTTGTTGAAACTAAAACTGATACAATGCAAACGCAGTATAACCCATCAATGGTACATTCAACTGTGAACATGTATAATGGATATACTGGACTTTATTTGCCGAATAACAGCGAACAATAATAGCGTGTAGCACTATTTTCGTGTTAATGGACTATTTGTCTTTCATTATTTTAGGGACCAGTGTTAATATTTTTGTATTATATTCAAATTGTACAAACTTTAAACTAAATATGTAAATAATGGTATTACTTTAAAAAAATGTTGAATAAATATATATTTTACATGTATAAACTGTGTTTTATTTCAAACAGTTTAGAACATTTAATTCAGAACTGATGAGGTAAGTTTGAAACGTATGAAAATTGTAAAAAATGAAAAAAAGTGGCAGGTTTGTGTTCTGATCAAGAATTGAAGTCTCCGCGAGCAGTTGCGTACAGTAACGCTTCTAACGTTGCTGAAACGTACTAAAACGATTCATGAATGTTCAGCAAGAGGTCGCCCAGGTCGAAATAATTGGGGGTGCTATTAACTGGGCGGGTTTTACGGATGCATGGCCGCCCTGACAGAGGAGGGCAACCTAAGTAAAATAAAAACAAAAAACGCAAATTATAGTGTGATATTTATGTATGCGCGCGGTGGGGCTTTATATACCATACACTGGCCGGGGGAACGACGGAAAGTGGCTTTTTGAATTAAGTCAGTTTCAATCAAATCACATGATTGTATGCAGTAGTTGTAAAATTTCAAAAGTTATTGCCAATTTCAATTGAAAACATTTGTTTTACCAAAAAACCAAAAACCAAATCGGTGGTGTGCATGCTGTGTGGGGTTTAAAGAACTGATGATGAGGAAATGAGCGCGTGTGTGTGCCAAAACTGATATATCGTAAAACTTGTGTGTAATATTTTGTGTGCGGTTCTTTTTTGGGCCGCACTAACCGACCGTCATCTCTTCACATAGTTGTTTTTTTCTGTTAAACTTGTATATTGGCCAGACAAACTGGAGGAGAGACAGGATCGAGACAAGGGGCGAGGGTCCCCGGAATTGCTAGCTGTAAGTCACGATGGATATAATAAAGTTAACCGGTTTATTGTTCATCTTTTTTGATGTGTGTGTTTTCTCTTCTTTGCCTAATATCGCCGCGAAGATGGACAATATATTGATGATGGAGCTTTTATGTAATATATATATAAAGGTTGATATTATATACACAAACACACATCAACAGTTCTCAAACATCTTACATAGTTAGAGTATTAATCATTTTTCTGTATATAATACACCTTTTTCCTTTCAAAACATTGATTACTTCATATTAAGCGCATTCAACACACAAACATAGTATAATTAATTATATTTTGCGCTTAAAATATTTAGATGTATGTTTATAAACGCAATTTAACATAAACATTAACAACTTCCAAATGGGTATTACTAATTAAAGCTACAATTTTCGATAAACATACAATTTAAAAAAAATTTAATTCAATTTAACTTAATCATGTTAGGAAAATGCAAAAGCTCGTTTTTCCAATAAAAAACCACTTGTACGACAAGCAATATTTCACTCCCCCCAATAAACAAATAAATTTCTGTCAATGGCAAAACAAAAAAATAAATCAACAAAGCGATATATTTTTTAATGCAAACAGACAAGTGACATATTAAATCCACCAACAGTGTGTGGCTAACCCCTTGTTATATTGTATAATATTGGATACATGTATAATGGTGATGGTGTCACAAAGAAATGCCATTCTTGGCGATTGCGCAGCATCCAATACATTATATGCATCCCATCACCACAGGATTCCCAGCAGCCACCGCGGCTTTCCTCTATTGTCGAATTAGTCCTAGTGCATTCGATCATGTTATATTGGAAATTAATGAGATATGTATCCTATATATAGTGTCGACCGCACTCATATCTGCATCAGATGTGACTATTGTGTGATTTGTTGATAGCTTGATCTCGATGGACTTGATTGATTGTGTTTGCATTCAATCGTAAATAAACTAACACTAGAATTATGAGATTTGGGTACTATTATGAATTCAAAATTGATTCAATTTCAATTATTTGTTGGTAAAGCCACTAAATATACAAGTGGATTAATTGCATTTTTTTTTTTTGGTCAGAGGGTTAGAAAAGCTAATAAAAATTTTCCTCAATTAGTTAAAAGCACGCAACAAGAAAACGTTAAATACGAATACATGTATTCTAATATCTAAATAAGGATCAATGGGTTTGCGTTGAACGAAAAAAAACGAATTTTCACTATTTTCAAGATATCTGCAATAAAAAATTTCTATTTAATAATGGATATACATCTTACATAACTCTAATGTATCACGTATTTTGAATTTTTTTTATCGTCTGATCAATTTGATTGTAATCAATAATTAGATTCGCCTTGAACCCCCTTCAAGCTTAAGCTTGATTAGAAAACGTGTTTCTGGTATATAAATTTATGATTATTTTTTTATTTTGTGGCTGTGTGTGTGTGTATTTTGTTTGTTGCTCTCAACTTGGGAATGTTATAACCAAATTGCGACATAATTATTTTAATTATAACCTTTTGGATGTGTGTACACTCCATCGTCAGACAGTAATTTCGTATACAGTATACAGGGTGTGAAGGGAAATTAAACGTTTGATAGCAGCATCAACATTTTTTGTTGCATCAACAAAAATTTAATAAAAAACCAATTTGATGAAATGTTTTTTTGTATTTTGCACTTGTAGTAGTACTTTTGAGTGACTATTTAATAAATTTTAAGAAAATTTACTCGATTCGTCTTGTGCGCTTTGAATTTTATTAAAACATGGATGGATTTAAATGTGTGGGCTTTTTTATATATAAAAAAATTGTGATACTTTGTCTGCACCCATAAATTTTTATTAACTTTTCGTGCTCATTATCAAAATTGCTCGACGAATAAACAAGAACCAATCAAATATGAATGTCGTTATTAAAAAACTCTCTAATTATACTTTAACATAAATGAAATTAATAAACGATTTCATTGAAAAGGCTTAATTAAATATCCAGTTAATAATTTAGTATCTATTCTATTATAAATCTATTATTAACAATATATAGACATAATACACTTGTTGAACATTATTATAAAGCAAAAAATAAATTCATTAAGTATAGTCCTATCAAACTGATTTTGATTAAATATTATAATAAGTTAATAACATAATAAAAGTTCAACTGAAATCTTAGCACAGTTCAACATTCCTGTACAGTCCCTGCATTAGCTATATATATATGCATTTATAGGTGTACTTTAAAACTAGTAAACAATTATTTGCACGGAATAACGTGTCGATGTGGTTTAACCGCAAATTTGCGTGTATTAAACCCTATATAAGGGTGAAAAACGGGCAAAGTAACTCAAAACGTTTATCAATTTATTGTCTACATAATACGTCTTTGTTATACTCGTATATATTTTGTATGGTAACTGTTAAATGAGGTATATAATTTATTACAAATCATGTGAATACAAAGGAAAAAATTGTATCCTGCATTAGTAATGTTCGTACATCGTATATATATGTAGGTAGGTACTTTGTTTAAAAAATCAACATGAATACATATTCAGAATAAAATAATATGTATGTACCTGTAATCCTTATATATATTACACTATATGATAATACCTGCTGAATATTTTAAATTCAAATGCGGGCTGTATTATATATTACAATTAAAACACTGAAGTATACCTACAATTAAACTCTAATTATTTAACACAACATAATTTTTTAATAACTTATTTCAATAGAAAGGAGGATACATAAACTGGAATTAATTATTATTATGTGTTTTTCCAATTTGAATTAAAATAGATAAAATTGTACCTACATATGTTATATAGAAAAATGGTTTAAATTGGCATCAATTTCAAGTGTCACAAAAGGCGGTTATACGAATAATTAAACACAGATTAAATACCATTCCGCGGCTATATAATAAATCTAGTTTAAATCTCATTACAATATTTTTTTAAGAGTAATCTAACACGCAAAATATTTGATTTTATATTCAATTTGAACACGATAATTAACAAATTAAAATACAATTATACTGTTACTGCATAATATATCTTACATTCACAATAATATATCAAGAAACTATGAATAATTGAAGGAAATTAAAATATTTACAAACTTCATTTGAATTTCTGTAATATTAATTGTAAAATATTATATAAGACAAGTAAATTGTGATTAATATTTATGCACTTTTAACATATATACTTCGTATTTTGTATCCCACATATGTTTAAAATTTTAATGAAATAATTGGTGACTGGAAATTATAATACAGTTTCATATCAATTTATGACAGTTTTGTATTATTTTTTTCCTTTAGTTGTGGAAGAAAATGTTATTTACATGGAAAAAGTTTATTAACTGCACGATATTTGCAATGTCAGTCAGTCAATCAATTTCAGAATAACATATTTCTTTTGCATACACCTAAATAAAAGCAGCAAAAACATTATAATGTTCATTAATATTCAATATATCGGTTTCATATGAACGACTTTACGTACAAGTTTTCTACATGTGATAAATAAAATTTATAAATAATTTCAAAGATGGATTATCATCATTGAATATATGATGAAAACTAGTTTTGAAACAATGTCTGGTACTTTTTTCTTTTAATAATGGCTGCATTAAAACATTCTTTAGATAGTTTTCGATAATGTTGATGGTTCTTCGTGGGTGGATAACACACACATATTCACCCTGAAGGTATATTTGATCGTCTCCAAGAAAATCACTCAAATAAAAATTTGTTTCATCGAAAAAACTACACTTTAATAACAATAACAATTTGATGAACAATTTTAAAAGGGAAATTAAATTTTTACCATTATTATTATTTAATTATTTTCAACGTAATAGTATTATAATCAACAATTTTATAAGTAAGCAAAAAGTTTATTAAAGAAATAATTTAATAGTGCTTTTTTGTTGTACAATGAACCATATACATGAGTATACTTCAAGTTCTTTAATAGTTGATATAAAGAGAGAGAAAACTAGAGGTATAACAGATTTCCATTAAAATAAAAACAAAGATTTAATTGCAATATATCGTGCCGGTCATATTATAATTTGCATCCTTCAGGCAGAAGCAAGGATGCTGATTTTTAAATTATACGTAAAAATTTTTGTCATGTCTTAGTAACCCACATAACACCTTGAGTTTTTCGTAAAAATTACGGTATAAACATTTTTAACAAAAACAATGACAATAAAGAACAGTAAAAGTGTAAAATTGTTAAACAAAGAACGTGAAACCAGCTGTTTTTTAAGATTTAATAAAACAATTCCTGAAATTTTATAAAAGCTCATACCCTGTTGATAATTACTTGAAAATTAAGGAAGCAGATTATTTTTTAATATACTTACAATGTATATTTATAGTTTGTTGATGATTTTTTCCATTATTACAACAACAGAAAAAGAATTATTAAATATAAAACAAATGTCGGCAGTTTTGTTTGGTTCTAGGAAAGTGTTCATACACGCAAGTAGAATATATCAAGATATGTCAAATCAGTGAAGCAAAGCAAAACATTCTACTTGTACGAACACAATCCTCCTCGAGTACAGATGTACAAGAAGTTCTTGTACATTTATGGTCGACAAGGTGAGACAGGCTCACTTTCAGTATATATGTTGTTGTAAAAGAAGTTTGCATGTACATGAGGCGGTATGTCACGTGTTCTACCACATAAACGAAGTGTAAATAAAAACATAATCATTGTTATTATATGTCCAGTTTAAATAGTTAAAAAATCTTTACCAGGCAAATAAAATTGTTGCTATGTTTGAACAATTGTTTCCTTTTTAATTACATTTTTTCCCTGAAACTGGAAAAATTCCAAACGCATCAGCCTTTATTATAAATTCGTCAATTTTTTTATAAAACGTTCTAATTACATTTTAATTTAAAATGTTTTGGTAATTTTATACTTCATTATACATAAATATGAGGGTAATATATTCAGTTTATAACACCTGCCTCATTTTTCTGCTATTTTTGGAATAAATCTTACAATGAAATGTTGAAATGTTTATTTTATACAACACTATATGTGTACGAATTTCTCGGAAGCACTGTTACAACTACAACGATTACATTAATACGATAATTACAACTTCAACTCTATGAAGAGTAATTGCGGAATAGGAGAGATAAAAAGCAGAATTATTTTGGTTTATTTGCTTGTACTCAATTAAAAGGAATTCAGATAGATTTTGCAAACATACTAGATCGTCAACAAGAGCTTTTTTCAAAATATGAACTTTATAATAATAAAAAAACATATAAACTATACATATATAAGACATGCACGTTCGAAGAAACGATTACTCCAATTTTCGAGGTCGATTCCAATCACGCATGTATTAAACTTTGTGGCTTTTCAGAATTTTTTTTATAAAATACATGTGCAAATGGATGCACATCTATATATCGTATAAATAATGCTGAATTTGTCAAAAATAGCAATTTGTGTCATGAAAAAGTGCACTTTCAATGTAATAACGTCGGTGAGGCGGTTTTTATTAAAACAACTGCGGGCAAACAAGATATACACATATAAGTCTCTCTATTCTGTGGCAAAGTTAACGTCAGCTGTCCAACTTGATTGCTTATTTCCCTTTTCGAGCTCATTATATTAAAATTACCGCCTGAAATAACCGATAACCCATCAGAGATCTTGCTCATACATCTAATAACTTTTCGATTAATTTATCGGGAAATATTTTTATATAATATATATAAAAATGTTCGACTTGATGGAGAACACGTACTGGACGAGAAACTTTTTCATATAATAACTAATAAAATGATCTTATCACAACTTTTAAATTGTCTGTTGATTGTGGAAAAAATCGTACATTTTCAAAAATAATTTATTAAAATATAAATTACAATACAACACAATTGTAATGGCAATTCAGTGTTACAAAGTACATAAAATGTATTTTGTGGTAAAACCACGTTGGTTTATGATCTATTTATTGTAATTGAGTTTGAAAATTGATCATATATATATAAGTTGATTCCGTGATAATGTATTATACGTGTGTTATAATGCACATAATATAACAAGATCAGTGTATGTATATCGAAAATGATTATTAACATAAATGTATGTACAGTATTTATACATACATTCATGTGTAAAGATATAGAATGACTAGAATAATTTACACATACTGATTACTAGTCCTGTTATATAGAATTATGCTAGGCTAACATTTTAACTTCCGAGATTGTAAACCTATCATTTGCTACTCGTACCTGGTTTACACAGATCGATTTGATTGGAATCCGGAGATTTGTAAGTAATTACCGAGTTTACTTGTAACTACGTAAACTGAGGTAGCTTTAATTGTACCACAATCTATACCTAGTATAGTTTTTTGCACGTTTTCTTGCAAATACCAGTACCTATGTTGTTATTGTGGCTTGTTTACATATTTTTTTATTTCCATCAAACTAGAAAATATAAATCAGTTCCTGGTACTGATGGATTCAAGACGGAAAGTACAGTTTACTTTAATCAATTGCTATTATATAAAATGGCATGCCGTGTTATTATAAAACGTGAAAATCAAACATAAAGGCTAATCTTTTGTCAGAAAGTATCAATTCGTTCAATTTTCTCATTCTATTGCATTTTTAGATATATATTATTAAATAAATGAAACTTCCAGTCAGTATTCTATTAATTAAAAGTCACAACATTGTGAATTCGCGCTTGTATTTTCCCGAATATTCATTAGTCTTTAATTGCGATTTGATTCCCTCTGTGTTTGGATGTTGGAAGAGGATGATGGTAGGGCGTTAATGTCATTCGACGTTCTAATTTAGAAATTAGCATACTCGAAATTCCAGTCGAATGGATAAGTTCAAAGCCGAATAAATAAATCTACATAATAAACATAACACACATTTTCATTGTATACTTTATTCTCATATACACAACCATCTCTTGTATGTTGATGATGGTAATAATGATGATGATGGCGCGTTGATGATGAGAGCACTGTCAATAGGGTAATTGACATAGAAGTATATCAAAGGTGCGTCCTGAAAACCGCCCTCGATCAAAATTATAGACCCGCTTTGGGGGGTGTAATTATAGGCTGCCCAAAAGAAAATTGCTCGAAAAATATGTTGCGGGGCCCTTTTTCAATGTTGTTAAAAACTCGCTTATACACATTTTGTGTGTGTGTGTGTGTTTGTATATGATGTGTGGTTCTTGTCTGATTTCTGAACCTTCACGAACTCATGCTTTTTGTTTGTCTTTTTTCTTTCTTCAGGTAAACAGTGACCAACAATCAGTTTGTAATCACCATACAAGATACGTTGGTTAAAGATTTAAATGTTTACAAAATTTTCATAGAAATTCATTTCAATTTCCACAATTATTAAATGCATCCGTTTCAAAATCAAGCTTATAGAAACGTTGTATACATTGTATGTGTGTTGTTTTTGTGTTTGGGACCGCTGTAGGGATAATTTGTGGCCAACAAGATTTCGGCTGGCGCCTTTTGTCTATTAAAACTGACCCGATTCGGTGGAAAAGAAACGAGACTGTGGTTCGGGGTCATGTCGGTATGACGTATCTTTCAATAACAATATGTTTTGAGTGATGTTTTTTCAAAAAAACAACTTCTCTATTAATGACCCCAGAAAGAACATTAACTTTACCTCAAAACGACTTCGGCTTTTTATGAATTAATGTTGAAATTTTATGTGTACATGTATAGGGGAGTTAAACGCCGACTTCCACACAGTGTAATGAAAAAAGTCAAGGAAACACATTGATTTTTTCTACCCCTTGTTAGGAAAAACAACTATACAACTGTAGAAATATCAACATGACTAATGCACCTGGTGTAAATTGTTCTTTTTGGTTTATTTTCAATTATAAATCGTTCAGTGTTTGGAAAGTAGAAAGAAATTAGCCGGCTCGAAATATTGGTGGTATAATAATCAGCCCCTGTTGAATATAACCGACATATTTATGTTTATGAAAACGATTTGTGTGGTACACGACATTAATTAGTTGGAGCAATAACTAAAGATAGACATTTTGTAGCGTTAGACAATGTGTGAAATCGATTTGGTCAGGTAAATCGGAAGCAGCGGCGCCGGCCCGCCGGCTAAACGCCACGGTCCGCCTTTGCCTCCCTTAATTAGAAAAACTCGGCAATATTGCCGATCACATTTAAATACATACACACTGTATATGAGACTGTGTGGACTAAGAACAACAGACTCATTTATTAGTAGGAGGTTACTTATTATTATAGAAAACAAATCGAACACAAAATTGCCTTAAACGAATCTAAAAATCCAGTGTGAGAACTTTTTAATTCTCAGTAGCTGAACAAAATTAACCAAAACTCGATTATAATCATCCTATTTAATAATTTATAGTCGTTGCGTTTCAATCAAGAAATTTAACAGAAAATCTCCCTGGGGCGGAATAAAAAAACTGTTTGATTTACTTTTGTGGAACTTTATTTATAGAATTCGACCTATATATTAATTACGAGCAAAACATCCATCAAAAATGAAAAAAAGGATCAGTTGCAACTTGCACATAAACCATACATTTAACATATCAAGGGGCAGCAGAATTAATTACATATTATTTGGTAGAACACTATGATTTTACAAAGCATTCTGACATTTATACGGGAAAGATTGAAAGGTGCAAGCATACTTTTCAGTATTCTTTTGCCTTCAAGCGAAACAAACAACACTCATATGTAGGTATCACCATAAATTCCGTTTTTAAAAACGCGAGAAGCCCTTTGTTTTCTTAATTTCGTTTTAAATATCGGTTATAAGAACAACAAGACAAGTTTTGTTGTTGTTTTTTTTTCTGAAGAACCAAAGGGTTGGTATTGTGAATATCCAAAAGTGTTAGGCGATTGTAATTTATTACGCTTAATTAAAAGCTTTCAAAGTAAATAATAAATGGACACGAAGTAAAAGAAACTTTCAGATGTTTTTTTCTACCCATTGTGTTTGTATATTGAAGAATATTTCTTGTAGATAATAAAAAAGGCTTTATATTTATACGTGCCTATAGATTATTATCACATTTTGATAATATGGTCATTTAAATAATTTGTCAGAAAATTTACATATTTATTTTTAAACCACTAGTTGGAACAAATCTAAATGATGGGGTGGTGGCGGGAAAAGTGCTGATATTTGGATGATTTTATCCGGTTTTTCGATACGACACAGCCTCTTCAGCATACATGTACAGACATGCACACGCAAGGGTTCCGAATCATTGCTTTTCATTCCCTTGCATTTCGGATGAAACGTGCTGACCCGGAAATGGTCTACTGAATACTAAAAAGCCCCAACATCCATGCAATAAAATCCAAAAGAATTTACTTATTAAACTTCAAATCTTATCAAGAATTATTATATATTCACAGTAATAATGTATCGTCTTTATTTTTTTATTATCTTATATTACTCCATTATAATTGAATAATTTTATAAAGGCATAACTTGAATATTATAAGCGATCAGTTTGATTACACGAGATATATTGGATGTATCTACAAGATACAAAATTTATGGGACCGGTTATAACGTTGGATCAAGATTTGTTTAATTATTTTTCCTTTTATGGTTCAATGTCTGTTTTTTTATATAAAACGTTATGTTGTTTAAAACTACACTGTATCTCTAATAAATATCGTAAATTACATCGAACCATATTTTCCCACATACGATTCCAATCAGACAATCATTCGTTGGTTAAAAACCCAAAACGGAGCTCTGAAATGTGCACGTGACACTCGAAATATTTATAGCAAAAATATTCCAAATATGTATTCATCGATTTATCTACCAGCTACTTAAACCGCCCTAAATACCAAGTACTTTGACCCCACAGATGGTACATAATGTGCCACGAAAATGTACACAAGAAGTTGCCGAAAAACTTGAGAGTCGAAATCGGAAACGACACATTTCCACCATCCAGTAATAAATTGCAAACACCGATTTTTCCGTCTTCGCACGTGCACATCATATATATATATATATGGTGGAACAACCCTGACATTGGCGGGGAACGCCCTTCATTATCGACATGACTGATCTGTAGCCGATGGTCACTTCATATTATGATATTCTATAGTGCTAAAATCGTTAGTTCCGGATGAACACATAATATATCTGATTGGCATCAAGATATTTTGCACTTTTAAACACATTTCAGTGTTTCAGACATATTTTCAGGTTGTGTGCATGTGGTGGATTGTTAATGAGTCAAGTACATTCACCCCACTAATTAAAATACGTTAGCATGTGGGGTTTTTACTGACCAGTTCCTATTTCCTATATAAATTCCGAAACGCTTTTCTTCCGTGTTTGCCAGTCAAAAGTTTTATTATGAAAGAGAGGCTGTTTTGTCTTTCGGAGTTAAACATTTCCACAGCTGAAATAAGATAGAGCGAAATAGAGAGGGATGAAAGGCCTAGAAAGCACTTTCGCGGTTACTGATTTATACCCTCCGACACGCCCATTCTTCAGTTTGGTTCGCGGGGGAGATTTCACCATATTACCGCACCCCTCAATCTGCACGCATCTCGATACGTAAAGCTTTTATGGGGGCGCTTTTCACTAGCAGTAAAAGCTGCTCCTTCCATGGTCCATCCACAGGGCTAATGACGATTGTCTGCATTGCACGCGTCCTCTTATTGTTGTATAGTGAAGAAAAAGAACGGTTTTTTATTTCGCTACAACTTTCAGCAACAAACAACGTACACAGTGATGAAAATTGACGTAAGGGTTGGGCATGCGGTATATTTTGATAGAAATATTGTGATAAGTTGTGATTTCTAACACGCAATCCGAATTTGAATGGTTTTCTAGTTAACATTTTGTCACAACATCAAGTGAAAAAATGCCATAAACAGCCTATATCTCATTAAATCCATTTTATATCTTTGAATATTTTTGCATATTCTAGACAAGAAATTATGTTTGGATTTTTTGTGATTCCCGATTTGGATTTCCAGCAAGTTGTTTTATGATTCCGCCATTTACTTTCCTCTTCTTTCCACGCTTAGATTAATCGAAAATGAGTATATATATACGTATATATAATAAATGTGCGATACAAGATAGTGATGCCAGTCCACAATTTATCAATGTTGTAGCTGATGCCATGGTTGGTCGGCAAAGCCAGCTGGGCAGACGGTCTTCATCGTGCAGCTATTTTTTAATTGGTCTCTTCGTCCAATATACCAGCAGTGTGGGAGACCAGCAGGGTCATAAAACGAAAAAAATAAAACGAAAAACAAGTACCTTACAAACAATTCACTTCAAACAACACAACAACAACTCTGTGAAAAGTTGATAAACTTGCTGGGATTGGTATTATATTGTCTTATCTTCAAATGAAACAAAGGACAATAATTTTTCGTATTAATCTACTCACCCTGACATATCAAAGACAATTGAATATCGCGTGACAATGGATAATGGAAGATCTTTATTCTTTCACCCATCCCTGTATGTGTTTGCCTTTAGGGGTGCGCAAATATTCTCCGCGCGATTTTCGAAATAATACTGACACAATGCAATATTAGCGCAAAAAAATTGTTCACACAAAACAATCAATCAGACTTGGACATTGAAAGAAATTCACCCCCTCTGAAGCCCTTATTTATTTATTTGTTTGGATTTTGCAAACAATACAATGGAGAAAAATACACGCAAACTGTATTTTTAGGCGGTAGGGTATTAAATAATGTTTTTTTTTCACAAAGTTTTTTAATAATACAATACAATGGGTTTTGATATCTCGCAAGACAAACTATATTATAGCCAGTTGTGGGCGGTTTTTACATCATTCGGTTATATACTGATAAATGGGTGGATCATGCTTATTCGAATGAAGGCTTTTTATTCATTTTGGTACATAAAAACTGGATGTATTCAAATTGTGACAATGTATACACATGGATATTTAGTAGAGGAGTGTTAATTGCAATTACAATTTCAAAATATCTATAATTTCGTTAACATTTACAATAATACCTTGCATAATAATTATTATTCACAGATAATAAAAGTGTTAAAATTTCAAATGACACAATTAACGCTGCAGGATACGTAAATAATCGTTATGTAAATATATTATAATTATAACAAAGTCAATTCTGGTATTTTACGTAATGTCACAAGTTTCACAAAGTGGAAACAGCCAATAAAAATTTATAAAAAAAATCTAAATTACATTTTAATAAAGTATTAAAATGGTTTAAACGCTATAAGATTCATCTTTAAGATAATGGCGAATAATTTTAATTAAAATAAAATTTTTCTCTAATAGTTTGGCCATCGACCTCTTATGGCTAAAAAGTACCACATAAACCAAAGTTATATAAAATAATTTAATAATAGTTACAATCTTAATGAAATCTCAAAAGTACTATCAATATAGGTGCGCATTTATAAGTCGTGAAGATATTTGAACTGTTTGTAAAAGAAACAAGTAACCATCATTTGATGATAAGTATCAGAAAATGTTGGTTGAACTTTTCTGGATCATTAATCTTTTAACAATTTAATAGTATTAATTGGATATGAACTTATACAGCAGCCATAATATACTTTTCTACCTTTCTCTCACATTTACTTTTCTGTATTATTTTACGATAATTATGATAAATTATAAAATTGAATAAAGAACGCTTAACTGGATAACAATTATACTCGTATATACGTTTTTTTTTCTTATTTTTATTGAGTCTGATTTGAAAAACTCATAAATATTGTTGTGCACTGAAAAAGCTTGGCTTAAAAACTAGCAGACATCAAGAGTCGGAAAGTTGATGGCTAAATTACTGTGATCAAGAGTTGTGGGGCTCCTCTTCTTAATGTTGCGATGCCGTCAATCCATCCATCATTCGCGTTAATCATTTTTTGATATAAACAGTTATAAATTGCATATAAATTTCTATTGATTATTGTTATTACGTCTTTTATTAGGTGCAACCATGAAATTTTTCAGTTCATTAAGCTACCACCAACTGATTTTTATATCATATTTAAAATATATAACACATTTTTACACCCAATGCCAAATACATGGCACTTAGTCATATTTTCACTCGAAATTCAACACGTGCCGATAATTTGCCGTTATCGGTTTTTGAATAATTGCATTGAGAATTTTTTTCCTCGTAACAATTTGCCCTTATTTTAACATACGATATATGCAATTGCAATAACAATTATACTTATAAACACATTTTAAAATTTATCCAACAATAAATGAATTACTTTTGTTATAAATTCAACGTAATAACGAGAGTTGATGGTTTTTCGAAAACTTTTTAATTTGTTGTGTGTGTAGACAGATAAGAAAAATGGCTTAATAATAATAGTATACCTAGTTATTAGTATTTATGCAAATATAGGACTAATGACAATGAAAAATTAGACCCACTCACAAGTGACACGACCATAAAAAATATGTTTTTTGCGCCTCCGTCCGTATTTAGTCGTTTTGCAATCGCGAAAATCGTCTAGAAACTGCGTTTTTCCTGCCTAGGCAGGCAAAATGAAATTTAGTGCAATTTACGTTCCCACTGATTCAGAAAATGAATTGATTTGACAGATGTCAAATGTGTCAAGTCGAAATATTGTTTATTAAATTAATTTTTTTATTTAAATAATTATTGTCGGCGCAAAAAATATTGTGTTTTATGCGTCTAGAAACTCTTTTGCGAGTGTTCGTACATTGAGGGCCTCGGCCTGCGGCCTCAGCCCTCAAAAAACTCACACTCGCAAAAGCTCAGTTTCTAGCCTTATAAAACAAATAACTATTGTAGAAAATTTTTAAAGATAAGTTTTAGTTTTAAGTGCCATGGAGGGAATGTTTGATATTGAGGTGAGTTGCAGGCTTTATGCTATAAAATATGTACTTACATATCATTTGCTAATTACTAGACAACGGTATTATATCACATTCGAATGACATTTGCTTATTAGCCAGTGTTTTCCATTTTATTGTGTGAACATTTTTCTTAATTACAAAACCAGAAATGTTGAAAAACTAAGCCATGTACATAATAAGTGTTTAATTGGTTATTAAATAATTTATTATTTACGTAAACAAGTTTGATTAGTTGTAATAACCCGTACAAAAGAAAAAAATCAATGAGAAAACTGTATTCAGAAAACATCTGTGCCCTTATATATACATCTAGTCTAATTTCTAATAAGTAAATTAATTCAGGCACGCAACAATTTAAATTTTATTCCAACGCAAATGCAACAGTTGTCTTTAATAAATTGAATAATGTTTTGGAAATTATTTGAAAATTTCTGAAAAATGACAAAACGTACGAAAATAGTTGTGGTGTGATTGATGAAATCGAATTTTCCTTCTGAAATGGCCATTGAACCGGTGATGAGAATATCTTTTTCCAAAAAAAGCTCGAATCTAGTTAAGCTTTAGATAACATTTGAAAAATGACATTGTGTCGAGTGACAGCCAGGTGTGTATGTGTTCCACGCCCTTTGGTGTCCATAGCAACACGCGAACGGGGGTGTGTCTGATGTCACCTCACCCGCACAAACACGTACGGTATACACTTTTATTAAAGGCACCACTTCTTGTGTCAAGTTCATTAATTTTGACGAGCACATGTCATAACATGTGTATTTTTACGGACAAATTTTGTCACGTGATGATTAAAAAGCCTTTGGCGGACGGGGCGGCATGAATTGTTGCGAGGGTGGTCTTTTTAATGAACACTTTTTTTTATAAATCATATTTACATATATTGAATGTTTTGTGTGTTTTAACTTGGTTTTGTTGTATTTAGTGGAAATTTGTGTTTGGGGGTGGATTTTGTGACTAAAGCTCACATATTAAGCAATAAAACTGAAAATTTTTGCTATAGTTTGTAAAATATGAGAATTCCTCTGGAGCAATAAAAGCTACAAGTTATTTATGACCTATTTTAAATCAATA